>CAUYLG010029095.1:0-118711 GCA_963573385.1 Cacajao melanocephalus
GTATTTTAGTTTCTGGGGTACATGTGCAGATCATACAGGATTGTTGCATAGGTAGATACATGGCAATGTGGTTTGCTGCCTCCATTCCCCCCGTCACCTATATCTGTCATTTCTCCCCATGTTATCCCTCCCCAACCTCCCTACCCCCAGCTGTCCTTCCCTTAGTCCCCCACTAACAGACCCCAGTGTGTGATGCTCCCCTCCCTGTATCCATGTGTTCTCATTGTTCAACACCCGCCTGTGAGTGAGAACATGTAGTGTTTGATTTTCTGTTCTTGTGTCAGTTTGCTGAGAATGATGGTTTCCAGATTCATCCATGTCCCTACAAAGGATACGAACTCATTGTTTTTTTATGGCTGCACAGTATTCCATGGTGTATATGTGCCACATTTTCTTGATCCAGTCTATCATCGATGGGCATTTGGGTTGGTTCCAGGTCTTTGCTATTGTAAACAGTCCTGCAATGAACATATGTGTGCATGTGTCTTTATAATAGAATGATTTATAATCCTTTGGATATATACCCAGTAATGAGATTGCTGGGTCCAATGGAATTTCTATTTCTAGGTCCTTGAGGAATCACCACACTGTCTTCCACAATGGTTGAACTAATTTACACTCCCACCAACAGTGTAAAAGTGTTCCTATTTCTCCACATCGTCTCCAGCATCTGTTGTCTCCAGATTTTTTAATGATCACCATTCTAACTGGTGTGAGATGGTATCTCAGTGTGGTTTTGATTTGCATTTTGAAATGAGTTACTTTCTTAAAATGAGTTGTTTTATTCAGCCAGCATTTCTTAAGGACATGCTTGTGGTGGGCACTGAACTTGGTGGTGACATTAGCGAGCAAAACAGACCAAAAGCCCTACCCTTGTAGAGCTTATATCCTAGCTTCTCCACAGCAATAAATCAGACACTTCATGGATGATTTAGAATGCCAGTTAGTTGTGTGCTAATTAATTTGGAAGCTTAGGCATCTTTGTCATTGGCCCACCACAGATGTTCTGCAGAAGGTGAATTATAATCTTTCTCCACCCACTTTCCCCACCCAAGATAATATGGCAAAATTAGTTCCTTAAGTTCTATCAATGCAAACCATACCATTTCTTGCTTCTGCTAAATTGAGCTTCATTTCATCAAAACTTCAAGGGTAAAAAAACTTAGATGTCCCATTTCCTTTTTTCTCTGGTATTAAATACTTCCTAACACATATTTTTATCAACATCATACTACTATCATAAGCCAACGAAAGTCTACCCGGCAAGTCTCAAATACAACCTGTACTTTGTAGGGAGTAAATGTATCCACAGTCCTCCCTGCTCTCTCCTTTTTTCCAGTTTATGTCCTTGGGTCCATCTGGAAGTTATTCTGTCTGTCAAAAGGGCCAGGGAATGATGAAACAACCCTCCCACCCCTGAAGCACCAGGACAAAATGGAGAAGGAGAGAATAGAGACAGAAAACAGAGAGCTCAAGGACGCAGCCTGCGGTGAAAATGGCCCTTCCGGGTTAAAAACTAGCAAGGGTAGGCAGTTCTTGGAGCATTTTTGAGAAAGCAGCTTCTCAAGATGCAGTTTATGAAGACTCATTTTATTTGTTACATTTTAGTTTCGTTTCGATTTTGAGACGGAGTTTTGCTCTTGTTGCCCAGGCAATGGTGCAATCTCTGCTCACCGCAACCTCCTCCTCCCGGATTCAAGTGATTCTCCTGCCTCAGCCTCCCTAGTAGCTGGGACTACAGGCTCCCGCCACCACGCGCTGGTAATTTTTGTATTTTCAGGAGAAACGGGGTTTCACCATACTAGCCAGGCTGGTCTCAAACTCCTGCCCTCAAGTGATCTGCCCGCCTCGGCCTCCCAAAGTGCTGAGATTACAGGCGTGAGCCACCACACCAGCCTTGACTCATTTTAAATTTGAGATATGGATTGATAGGAGTTAAAGGCTTTAAATTATTTGCAATTAGCAGGAAGAACTCTGCTCTGACAGAGAAAAGCAATCTCTTACGGCAGATGGACATGGGCTAGGATAAAAATAAGGGGAAACAGAAAAGCTTAAGAAGGTACCCAATGAGAGACCAGAAATCCACCCCACACTAGAATAGACTCAATTTTCTTCAGCTCTCTTGACTAAAGCATCTGTGTGTGTGTATGACAAAAGTTTTGTTTTAAACCAAAGTCTTGGGGAAGAAATTGTATATTAATATCAAAACCACATGTGTAATATCTGTAGCGTTTTTATATATAGCATATTATATAACTGCAGTGGAAACTGTATATAGATTTCATTTCACAGAGTAGATGCAACTATTCTCTTTTTTGTCTTTATACCCATTTAAAAGTATTTTTTATTTGTTAGAAACACATTTTTACTGTTTTCTTGTATGAAGTTGGAGAATTCAAAGAACTACAAAAACCTCAAAATCACATTTTAAGAAACCAGAAATCTTTATCCCATAATTGAGGAGTGACCACTATAAAATATTTGGTGTACATCTTTTCAGCCTTCATTTCTATGTGTTTTTGTACATTCTTAGTGATGGAATTGCAATACCAAATTACAACCTTTTCTTTTTACTTACTGGTAGTACACATGAAGATCCTCCCACCTTCAAGTGTTAATATTTCAGATGGTTTCCTCTTTGATGATGCTGCTTCAGTTCCTTGTAACTAAATTTGTGTCCCACATTAGGGATAATTTCATCAATAAATTGTGAGGTTAAGGTTAAAAGATGTGCCAGTTTTGGAGATTTTTGATCAACATTGCCAATTTGCCTTCCAAAGAGTTTGTGTTATACCTTCCAATTTATACTCCCACTAGCAATGCTTTTTTATCTTTCTGATACTAGGAATCATGAATGTTTGTCAATTTTATAGAAGAAAAACGTAACTAATTGGTTATCAGCACATATTTTCTTATATATCCATTTATATTTAGTTTTTAGTGTATTTTTTTTGTTTTTTTAAGTTTTTCCCATATTTTTGAGGATTTTAGACTTGATTATCTTATAAAAGAATCTTTATAATCTTATTATGGAAATCTTTCATTTCCCTATCAAATTTGTTTACATAATTTTAATTCTTATGTAATCAAATTTATTTTTTCTTAACTATAATGGCACATATTTATTGAGGGCTTATTACGTACCAGTTTCTGTATATTTTGAAAACATTATTTCATCACTGTATGTTAATTACGTGAGTTAAGTACTAGGGTTACTTTTACTTGTTTACACAAGAAAACTGAAGCTCAGAGAAGCTAAAAGTCTATCCAGAGATGACGCAACCAATAAGAGGCAGAGTTGAAATTAGAACCCATATACTATGACTGGCCTTGGCCACTACGACACACTGCTTCAAATGTATTCTGAATGCTTATAGGTATTTTGGTTCTAATTGTGAAATTTGTATTCCACTACTTGATCTGTCTGATGTCTTATCCCAAAGCCACACTGTCTTAATGATTATACATTTATAATATATTTTGATGTCAGAATATTTCCATTTTTTTCTTAGATCTTATTTCTTTTACCATATAAAGTTTAGAATCATTTTGTCCAGTTAGAAAAAAATAAGGCCTCAAGCTCAATATAGTTAATTTATAAGTTAATTGCGGCAAAACTGATAGTTTTGCACAATTAAACTGTTTTAGGTAGGAACAAAGAATGAGATTCTCTATCCTCAAGTCTTTAAAGAGATTCTCAGTAACATTTGTACTTTGTATAAATGCTGCACATTACTTGTTTGGTTTATTACTAATTATTTTTTCTGTATGTTACTATTGTGAATGGAATGCCTCCAGTTGTATTTTCTAACTCTGTGTTTCCCAAGATGTCCCATGAATAGCACTGGTCCCAAGATATGATTTGGGCAAAGGGTTCCAAAGTCTACAAAGCTGAGGAAACACTTCTCAGACTCCACGTACGTGCAGCTGGTGAAACTTTTAGAGGGGTTCAGAGTATGAAATGTCCAAATGTATTTAGTATAGAAATGTATTTTTGAGGGATATTTTTAGATTTTAGAGGGGCTGTTCTTTCAGACAACACACGCTTCAAAAGTCTGTTCTGCAGACTCTCATTATTGTGATTTTTGCCTGTTTCTTTGAGACATATTTATAATCATATTGATAAAGTATCTTCATATTTCTAAGCATATCTTTGTTGGCATATAACTAGATGATTATATGGGGTTTTTTCTCTTGAATTATTGATACAATGGATGAAATAATAAAAGTCTTAACATTAACCCAATATGCATGCAGAAACTTAAAAAACGTACTTGATCTGTCAATTTATTATTATGCTTTTAATATAGTGCTGGGTTCAATTTATTAATATTTCACTTCGTTTCTTGTACCCTTATTTATAAATTAGAATAATTTTTTTCCTTTTTTCCTTCTTGTGTTGCTTCCCTTCCACTCCCTTTTCTCTCTTCCTCCTTCCCTTTTTTATTTATCTTCCTGCTTTCTTTTCTCTGTCACATTTTTTAATCAGAGTTAAGCTACCTTTATAAAATAAATTGAATAGCTTTCTATATTTTTTCTTTCCAGACATGGAACTTACTTGAAACTTCAAAAGAATTTTTCCATAGAGTCAAATGGTACAAAGCTTTTGAAAAAAAAAAGATTAGAGAAAACTTGATGTTAACTTTTTAAAGAATTTTCATGACAATGTAACTGCTTAGGTTTTGTGTTTCTAGACCCAAGTTTTTGTAGCTTATTTATTACTTACAAAACATTCATTCCATCTAAATTTTTAAATATGCCTACACAGAGATGCAGAAAGTATTCTTTTATTACTAAAAATATATCTTATTCAGCTATATTTATGCATTCGTTTGTTTTCCCTTTTTTCTTCCAAAGACCAACTCTTTATTTTTTACCTCTATTGCTTTTCTTCTTTCTACCTCATTCATTTCTGCTTTTTATAAAAAAGAAAAACTTGTTCTTTCTCTCCTAGGTTTGTTTTCCTCATCTTCTTGTGTAAAGGCTTAATTATTTTCATTTTAAATAAAATAGAAATGAAACAAAATGAAAAGCTATAGTTTTTCTTTAGTTATGATTTTGATAATCCTGTAACTTTTGATATGGAATATAGCACGCTCGCAAATACAGTTCCCTCACTTACTCTGTGACCTTAAGCAAGTTACTTCACCTCTCTGTGTCTCAGTTTGTTTAAAAGGAAATATTAATGTCCACTTCAGAGTGTTAACAAAGATTACAGGAGGTAATGTATGCAAAGTAATTATAATAGTGATTGACAGATAGTAAGTACTGAACAATGCCTATGATGCTACTTTTTATTTTCTTAATGGTCTATAATTTTGGTCTGAATGCCGCTTAACCTCAGTTATCAGAGCTTTAATAATTTTTATTAATTGCTAGCTTTATTACACTGCAGCTAGAGAATTCAGCACATAAAATTCGTGGCTATGTAGCTTTGAGGTAAATGAATGAATGAGGAAGGAAATTACATTTATTGAACATTGTTTAACATTGTATTACACATTTGTTTGTTCTCAGAGCTCTATTATAGGAATGCAAGGATCTGATATATGTTGGTCTGTTATCCAACCCTGCAATTTTTTCCACTGTGATACTAGACTGAAATTTCCTAACACGTATTTCATCTTTGGAACACACACACACACACACACACGTCCACCACTTTCTGGGAATGCACACCCAGTGGCTCTTTTCCAAAAAGTAGTTTACCAAAAACAAGAGCAAGATGTTGTGGAATTACCTAGGTACTAAAGAGATAGTCCTATATTCATAGACTTGGTTTTGGAAGAAGAAGTTGTTTTCTCACAGGGTGTCTAATGACTTGACAAAGAAGGGAATCTTCCCTCTAAAGCTAATTCCAGGATGCATTTATCATGAAAAAAACTAAAATACGGTATGCTATAGAACTGAATGAGTTGTGGGTCAACATTTAACACCCATATTGCTTGAGAGATGGCTGAATTAATCTAATCTGGTGTGTGCTGAGCAGTCTTTTTCAGCTGAAATATTCTTTTTACTGGCCTCCTTGATTACTTTTGTTAAGACACTAATTCTGAGCTGCCCAGTGAGCAGCAGCACACAAGTTGGCTGAGAATTTTAAAAAAATATACCAATGTATGGGTTTTATCCCAACCAAATGAATCAGAATCACGGTGAATTTAAAAGGTTTGAGCATCTTAAAAAATGACCTTCAGACGATTCTAATGTGTAGCCATAGTTGAGAATCACTGAGCTAAGATATTATCTCCTTAAAGTACCCAACAGAAATGGCATACTTAAACCATTGCACAAAATCTTAGCTATTCGCTTTGAGTCATCTGCCAGTTTAGCAGAGAATAGAGACTAAAAGAATAGGGAATGGGACAGATACACTTTATTGCACTGCAGCTAGAAATCGGGGTTGGGAGGGGGGTTGTTAGGAAAAACTTGGAGAGGCCGGGCATAGTGGCTCACGCCTATAATCCCAGCACTTTGGGAGGTTGAGGTGGGTGGATTACAAGGTCAAGAGATCAAGACCCTCCTGGCTAACATGGTGAAACCCTGTCTCTACTAAAAATACAAAAATTAGCTGGGTGCGGTGGTGCACACCTGTGGTCCTAGCTACTCAGGAGGCTGAGGCAGGAGAACCACTTGAACCCGGGAGGTGGAGGTTGCAGTGAGCTGAGATAATGCCACTGCACTCCAGCCTGGCGACAGAGTGAGATTCCATCTTAAAAAAAAAAAAAAAAGAGAGAGAGAGAGAGAGATAGAAAACTTGAAGATTGGAGACCTAAACAGAAGGATAGAGCTAGACAGGTGCAAGTGTAAGGGGAATTGGGAGGCTATCACTAAGGCAGGAACGCTGGGGCAGGGAGTCAGATGGAGGAAGTGGGTTCCAAAGTGGAGAAGGAAGGAAAAGATAAATAATATCTTAGCCACGGCCTAAAATGCACAGGATGCTGTGTTAAAACCTTCTGCAGACCTGAGCTCCGTCAGTCCTCATAACAAACCTGTAAAATAGGAGCCCCATGTTAAAGTGGGGAAATTGGGGTTTAGAGCCATTAATCAATTTTTCCACTAACTCCGTAGGAAAGGTGGAAACACCTCTAGCTAGGTGTTTCTCTAAGGTGGTGCCAGCGACCCTTCACATCAGAGTCACCTGGAGTCTCACCTCACCTTCCCCAGACCTCCTGAAACTGAATCTTGGGCCCAGGAATGTGAGTTTGTCACAAGTTCTTGGTGTAATCATTCATTATGCCTCTGAACGTCTGAGGCCCAATGCCCTAGAGTCCCACTTTTCTCAAACTTGAATGAGCCTATGCATATCCCCGGGGCCATGTGAAAATGCAGATGCTGACTCAGTGGGACTGGGGTGCAGCCTGAGTTTCTGCATTTCCCACAAGCCTCTAGATGATGCCAAAGCTCTGGCCCTCCAGAACACATTTTAAGTAACAAGTTCCTCTGCCACGCTGCCTGACCTCATTCAGGGTAAGGCCAAAGCCTGAATCCCAAACAGTCAGGATTCTGTGAGCAGCTAGACTGGCCTGGACATGCAAAGGCTGTGACTGCTAATGGCTGCTCAGCTGGCTTCCCTCCAGGGGAGCGGCTCGGCTTGCTCATCTGTCAGAGGGAGAAGCCAAAGCCATTGGCGAGCACCTGCTCCGAGCCCTCAGGAAGCCAGTGCTGAATTTAGCCCCACAGCAGCCGAGCTGCCCAGAGACAGGATTTGCAGACAATTGCCTGGAACCACAGTCAGGCGCAGCCTCCAGCACACGGCCTGTAACCAATTCCACAAATGCCAAATGACTGGACCTGGGAAATTGCAAGGAAAATAGCTAGCCACTAGGAGGTGGGGATTGAATCTTTTTATTATTATTATTTAAATCAGTACAACATTTGGGATCTATTACCAGTGATTTTAGGTTTGCCCAGTGTGTGGGCTTTATGGGATTTCCCCTTTAGTTGGAAGTATTTCATAGTTGGAAGTATTTCATATTTAGGATTTTAATTCTGTTATCTTCTTTCCTTGATCACAGAAACAAAGGCACTGACCGATAACTTGTTACTCCATAAGGGAAGAAATTGTGTTTCTCTGTTATCTCAAAAAAAAAGGCTTGGTTCTGTCTGAAAAATTAATCACCCTATCTTTTACACATTTAAGCTCCTTGGCATTGCATGGGAAATTATCTGTTCCACACTTGAATCAAGCAAAAGCAAGTCCATATGCCCAGTCCTTAATCTCTCTTAGTTTTCTTCCAATTAGATGCAGCCTTTTTCCAATACTCTAATTAATACTTCCACATTAAATATTAGGCCTTGTAAGAGAAAAATCATCTGTAATATAGTCGTACCAAGCCAAACAGGATTTTCAAGCTCTTGCCCTTAATCTTTCTTTCAATTTTCTGCCATTTAGAAACAATTTTTCCCCAACGCTCTAATGAATGCAAATGATATTCGTGATTAGTTAGTATTATGCTAATCTGAGCCTGGAATTTACCTAAATCTGCATGGTGTTGTCTGAGCACCAGATTGCTTTGGGTTTCTGAGGAAAATTACATTAGCCTGCCAGATGTACAAAACATGATAGAGTAGAAATCTGAGCAAATAATCAAGATTACATTAGTTTTGTTTCTTAATGAACAACTGTTGGCATTAGGGATTACAGACAAATTATGGGTTTCCTCTCTGAGCTCAAGCAGCTAAGCAGCTGTTGTGAAGGTCCCCTTTTTCTGACTACCCCTAAATAGATTGGGAGCCACTAGGGCAGGAGGAAAGCATCTAAAATTTCACATAATTTAATTTGCTCCATTACAAAGTAATCATCACTCCAAGGCCCATAGCTAACCTCCATATTTCCCCCCACCAACCTCTCTCTGGAATGTGGGAGCAATTCAAGTGAATATCTAGGGCAGAAACTCAATGTTTTTCTTCTCTCCGACTTGCTGGGATGTGGGTTACATGCCTCCAAGGCGTACCTGCTTTCTGTACCCTTTGGGCCACTTTCCAAAAGGGTGCCTGCTAATTCCTGCTACTTGGGTGACACAGATGGAATGCTGCTGATAAGGATTATGTAGGTAACACAGTACATCTGGCCACAGTCTAATAGGCTGGATAAACCAGAAACTTGCAGAAACAGCAGCCATCTGAGCTTAGACCCTTGTCCTATGTTACTTGATCTATGTCTGTGAAGTTTCACTATAATGAAATCCTTGTCCTGCAGTGGATGTGTGGCGTGTTGTAGTGGTAGTGGTGGTGGTGTGTGCATGTGTGTGCGTGTGTGTGTGTGTGTGTATGTGTGTAGGTAGATAGGGTGATTTAATAACCCATGGCCCTGTTCTTGGACATTCTTTCTTTACATTGTCAGCAAAATAGCAGAGCTGTTGGTGTGGGTTTTTCTGCCTAATTTAAGTGCCCTCACTTGCAGCACGATGCCTTTTTCCATGTGCTATTTCCCAGTTCAGAGTCATGCTCTCTCTTGCCATTGGGCCTTTGCATATGCTTATCCCTTTGCAGGAATTAATTTTCTCTCTCTTATTTGCATCTGAAGAAACTGCACCAGCTTCAAGATGAGTTAGGTGCCTCTATTATGTAGTTCCAAGACAGCCAATACCTCAGCAACAAAGGACTTATTACATTGTATTCTAACTAGACGTAAACTCCACAAGGAAGAACACTAAGCCTGCCTTGTTCATACAGCATTTGTTATAAATACACTATAAAAATTTTGGATAGAATGAATATATTTGTGCAGTTACAAATGGAGTGTTGATAGAAAAGGTTGGGGTCTATATGTCATTGGAAATATGGATGGCCTAAATGATAAGACATTAGCAACCAGGTCATCATAAACATATTTTTCTATAGAGGCCAGTGACCCCTCCATCTATGGCCATGGCCCTATGTTTCGAGGCAAGGTAGGCAGGAAAGGACAGGTGTATCTATGGATACAGGCAACTCCTGACTTGCTCCAGCTGGCTGTGCGAAGCTACCTTGAGAACTAAGCCTCTTTTCCTGCCTCCTGTACCCATCCCTGTCACCATTCCTCACACACTTATGGGCCCATTGCTGTTAAGAGTCTTCCTGATGAATGTTACCCATTATTAAATGATAGCCAGGTTCCCCAGCTGTCATCATGATCTAGTATCCAGTGGTGAGATTGGGGATAGCCTTGTGGGAAACAAAAAGTAGAGTGGCCATGAGAAAGAGGAGTAGGGGGAAGTTACCTGTTAGTCAACCTTCCATCCTTACTGCTAACCCTACTACTTTTGTCCTCCAGGTTCTGAGCTCAAGACCATGGGAAGAAACCCAAGAAAAAAAAGGAAGGGAAACCAAGTTGTAGAGGAAGGGAAACTAAAGAACTGCTCCCTCCTTTCTTTGCCAGTAATGGGAAAATGAAAGAGAAATGGGTTAGAGAGGATGGAGAGGTAGACACCTCTCCTTCACCCTGTTTGCACCCTCCAGGAACCTCAGGCCATATTTCCAATTCCAAACTCCCCTCTCTGGATTGGAGCAGTGGAGTCTGTGCTCATCCACTGGGAGATGGGGGATTCCCACTTCCTCCCTGGAAGGAGGAAGGGGAAAGTCCAGACCCCAATTGCCTGAAGCCATTACTGCACCTGGTGCACTGTGGGTGAAACTGTCTTTGATGGGTCTTTTTGGACCCACTACACTTATAAAATTTCCAATGAATGGCTTCTAATGAGCTTTTAAAGCACAGCTCATTTTAAAGTTGTATGTATGGTGGTGATGATGGGGTGCCTCTGTGAAAAGCAGGATTGGCTTGATGTATAAACTGTGTATCCTGGGCTCTCAAAGCATTAATGATGGGCTGAGAGACTAGAGCTTAAGGCAAGCTCAACCTCATTCAACAAGTCTGATGGGATGGGCCCTTGTATAAGGATATCGAGTGCCAGGAAGAAATAAAAGGCTAAGTAAGATTGGCTCTCTGCTTTGCAGAAGTTTACCATTGAGTTTAGGGGAAAAATAAAATTAATGACATAAGGAGTAAATACACTGAAATGAACAGGAGCTCAGAATCTAGGAGAAATCATTTTCTTAGAAAAGTAAGCAAAGTCTTTGTGGAAATTGGTTGAGCTTATTGTTTAGTTGCCACTAAAGCTACTGACTTAACTGCTAAGAATCACTTTTCCTAGTTGCCGTTTCTGTTGTGATTTTTCTTGGCAGGGGTGGGTAGGTGGGGAGGCAGGCGTTGTTTCTGTTTTGTAACCTTATTTTGTGTCTTTCTTTATTGGTGTACCTTACTTACTTTACGGCATTTTACTGAAGTGCGTTGTGCTTATGCCCTACTTAGAGTTAATTACTATTAGCATGAGGACTCGATATATGCCTGGCAAAATGGTTTATGAATACAACTCATCTAATCCTCACAACAATCTTACTAAGCAGATACTGCTACTACCCCCACATAACAGCCGAGGAAACTGAGTCACCGAAAGGTTAAGTCATTTGCTCAAGTTTACCTAGCTGGGCGATGGCATATTTGGGATTTGAACCAGACAGTCTGGACTTGGATGCCTCAGCCCTTACCCATAATGCTATTCTTCCTCTCTATGTAATCTAAAACACTCTCCAAAAGGTATTTTTATATCCCATTTTAATTTTAGCTTCCCCTCAGTTCTCCACTTTATAAACATCATAAAATTCAGATTGGTGAAAATATGAAGTCCATATTCTAAAGAAAATATTTATATTGTTTAACTTTCCTTCGTTCACATGAGGATATGTAAAGCGCAATAGATATTATCTTACATTGCACTGAAGATTTCCTTCTACTAAAAATTTCAGGGAAAAAAAAAACTCTTTAGGAAATACTCATTCTCTCTATCTACTTGAATTTTTACCAAAAGGCCGTTTCTTTGTTTTCAAAGACCAATTAAATAATATTTATGAGCTATACACATTTTTTTCCTAAAACTTTCCAATTTCATTCCATGATCTTATTTACAAAATAAGGGTCTGTCTTAATAGGTGCTATTTTCCTAAAGATCTAAGATAAGAATTCAACATGCATTATGAACACAGACCTAGCCCGATCGGCATTACTTACTCTGCACCCAACTTTTTCTTCTTCCAAGGGCTGACTGACTGGTACTTAGAGCAGCTCAGAGGAGAAATACCTCAGTGGAATGTTGTGCAGTGGTGCCACAGACCAAGATCACATTCTGCAAAATAATCACTCTCTTCCAATGAGTATGAAATTCCTTTAAAAGGAGGGGCTGTAATAATGAAAGAGCTCTAAACACAAGAATCTGTGAAATAATGAAAGACCTCTAAACACAAGAATCTGAAGCACTTCTGTGCAGATATTAAATTTTGCTTCTACAGAGAACTTTTGCATTCGCTCGGTATTTTCCAAACCATGTGTCATGACCCATTAGCAGGTCAAGATATCAACTTAGGGAGACAGCAGCTTCATTTAAAAAGATGAAATAGCATAAAATAGAAAACTAGTAAATGTGCACTTTAGGTTTCTGCTATTCCCGTGTATGCCTCTAACTCTCACCCAAACACTAAATGTTAAAATGCCAGCCCATGACAGAGACCTTCCCGACATCGCCATAAAGGTAACAAACATGGGGAAATGATTGAAGCCTTACACTGGAAACATAATCAGTCTTCTTAAATGAAACTTATTTCATCAAAAACAGGAAAATATACCAAAAGCTCACTTATTCCAAAGTCACTTTGCCTTGATAATTACTAAGGGTAAGACTGTTTTATGAATAGATTATTTTAGTTTTATATATACATAATGGAAGGTCCAAAAAGTGAGAAACCATGGCCTTTCCGTTGCTTCATTTATGGTGGTTTAAAAAGTAATCAGGACTCAGGTTAAATGGCTTGCTTATGCTTACAGACCAGTTTGGGGACAATCATCCATCTGGTTCTTTGGATGCTTAGCTGTCATGCCACTGCCCCCATTGATTCAGGACAAGAAATTGAGGCTAAACAAAAGTAAGCAATGACACCCTGTTCACAAAGTGGTGGAGGATGCTTCTGCATTGACAGGAACACTGACTTCAGTGAGCAGGACAAAGAAGGATTCAGAGGTTTCCCACCCTTTCAAATTTCTTGAAAGGAGATTGAATAAAATTATGCAGGAACTATGTTTTTAAAAATATTTCACAAATACCACTAAAAATGGTAGGTTTATCCAGAATAAGGCTTTGTCCTCTAACTAAAATATCAAATCTCTTTGATTTGGGCTAGAAGTACATCAACTGCACGTGAAAACAAGGGTAGTAATGTTCGTTCAGAAGTCCTTTGATGTCTTTGGTTAATCGTGGTGTAATAGGAAGTGCCAATAACCTGACTTTTAATCCTGGCACTGCCCATTATCAGCCATGTAAGCTTGGACAAACTATTTAAATCCCCTGGGCCTCAGTTATTTTCTGCTGTGAAATGGGAAATATATATATTTTTCTAGGTTGTTGCAAATTGTTAGTTAATAAGGTAATATATGCAAAGTACCTAGCAGAGAACCTGGCACATAGGGGTACTTCGTGGCTGGTGATATCTGAAAAATGCAACAACAGCTCACAGTATAATAAATGCAATTTGTTCAGTTAATGAAATCTTCCAAAATATAAGCTTGGGTGGAAAGATAATCAAAGAAGCGATTTTTGGGACAATGTTGAAAACTGTTACATTAGCAATCATTCAGTCCCTAAATGATGCCTGTTTGCCGAAAGATTGAAGTGCTATTTCCCCATCCTTTGCTTGGGGAGATGGCTTTGGCCGTAATGCTTTGAATGCTCAGTAATTATTCACTCTACCCATTGGTAGTCCTATGGCCAGGAGTTTAGATACCAATACCTCAGCAATATCTCCCCGCACCCATGCTATTGTTTGGAAGTTTAGGAGAAAGCCAATCTGGCACAAGCAAATGTTTTCAAAGTTTCTGATAAGAAGAGAACATGTGAGGGAAGTAAAGTGATGGGAAACAGCCCAATCTGACAAATGCGGCTGGCCTGCCCGGTCTAAGCTGATTGATTGATTTTTTAATTAATTTATGATGGCGCAACAATAATTACAAGCTACTGTTTGTCAGCCAAATCATTTGTGATGAAGTCAAAGGTTCACATCTGTGCGAAGGTCCCAAGGATCAATGCATCAAATTAGCTTTGCTGGCTTTTTTCCCCACTAAAAACTAACATGTGTCATCAATATTCCAGCATTTATGTGTGTAAACTAATTGATTGAACATTCATGCTACATAAACGTGGTTTGTATTATGTGGGGTACCATTACAAACATCTTTGGTGCCAATAAAATGAATAGGCTCACATATGATAATTAATGTCTTATTGGAAAAATAAAATGACAATTTAGTGTTATTCCTTCTATGTATGAATAAAAAAACCACTGCTGTCTCTTTTAAAGTCTTGGTTACTATTGTATTACATAGCATTCCATGATTCCACCTAACAGGAAACCGAAGGAAATATGAGAGAAGGTGAAGAAAGTTTGTGTGAGATCACTGAGGACTATTGACAATAGCAAACTACCTGTAATTCTGGAAAATCACAGTAACTATTATCCTCTGCCGTGCCTGCTACAGCACATGTGATGTTCCTTTGAGTCTCACATTCTCCCACTTTTATTGTCCAAAGCCCAAACTGGAGAAATGGAAGTTTATTTCCCTCTACATAATTTCCACCAGATTAGCTGCCACTATCGGCATTGAACCTTGAAACAGTAAGAACTGTCGAAGGTGAAGTGAAGACTGCTTATCTTGTAGACACAGCTCTCTCCCTCCTTCAAACCAGAGGCTCTGCTCTAAAGGGAGAACAGTGCTCCCGGTTGTAACAGTGACTGGTGCTCGGGAACAAAAGCAACAATCCACAAACTATTTTTTCCCCTTGTGTCTCTACCATCATTTCACTTTAAAATACCTGAAAATAAGCATGAGAGAGGTGAGATTTAAAAAAAAGTTTCTGCTGCTATAGAGGGCTAGTGTCCTTGGCAGCTCCTTCCGCTGAGAGGGACCTGATTTCTTCATGAGCCTCCAGAATACTCTCTCAGATTTACTTCATGAGAGCCCTGAGGAAAAGTGGGTTATACGAGCAGGGCAGGTGACATTTTGGGCTCTGGAGATTGGGCTGCAGAGTTTATAATACCTGAGCACACTTGGTGTTGGCTCAGTTTTCATTCAGACACCAACTTATAGTGGTCAAAGCAGGGCCGAATCTAAATGGAGTATTTTTTAACCTTTAAATATCTCTTTCTCAAAATTATTTACCAGCAGCTACTTCTTCCCAAGTGACTGGATACTTTCCTTCCCACTTTCCCACAAGCCCACACCCCTCCACCGTCCACCCACTCCACTTTAGGTTTCTGCTATTCCCGTGTATGCCTCTAACTCTCACCCAAACACTAAATGTTAAAATGCCAGCCCATGACAGAGACCTTCCCGACATCGCCATAAAGGTAACAAACATGGGGAAATGATTGAAGCCTTACACCGGAAACATAATCAGTCTTCTTAAATGAAACTTATTTCATCAAAAACAGGAAAATATACCAAAAGCTCACTTATTCCAAAGTCACTTTGCCTTGATAATTTATCCACCAAATATATTAACCTTTTCCAAAATCTCTAACTTATTAGACCCCTGAAAGATCTCAGTCAGTCGGATAAAAGAATTTCGACAGTTAGAGATGATGGTTGCAGACGAGGGTGGAAGATCCATCTGCTGCCTTACCACTTACTAATGACCATGAGCCTGTCTGCTTGCAGAGAAATACAAACTTGCTGCTTTTGCTATAGGCCTTCTTCTGACTCTTACCTTCAGTTTTAAAACTTGGCTGCTAATTTCATCATAATTCCAACCTCTAGTACATTTAGGTTTTATCTTGAAAAAGACATCATAACAATTCATAACTTGGATCCACAGATTTGAGTCCATTACCACTGATCAACTCAGAACTTGACTGCTCATTGGATTCCCCTCTCTATTAGTGAAGTGGGATAGTAACAGTCTTGAGGCAATTTAGCATTTATTCATTAAGGGCTTTTTATGTACAAAATGCTGTTTAGGATAAATAAATAAGATGTGGTCCCCAACCTCTTGGGGCCTATAATTTTGGTTGCACACTTGAACAACTAAGTAATAGAAGGTAAATCTTATATTCATGCATAATAAATGCCATATAATATAGTAGACCCATTTATATTAAACATTCATACATACAACATAAAAATGTATCAGATGTGCTAGGGTGTTTTCTCTCAAACAGTCACTGGTAATACTATCATCTCACAATCTTGAAAATAACAGAAAAATCCCATTTATAACATAATGTACTGTTCATCATGTGATCAGGTAACTCTTTCCCATTATAATACAAGCTAAGTGTGAGTTAAAATTGTAACTTAAGAATGATTAAGAGTCTTTCGTGGTATAAGGAAAAAAGCAAACTTAGATCAATGAAAAATGTGAGTTGAACTGCAAAATGGCACAGGTGAAATTTTTAAAAATTTCATGCCTTCTCATTAAATGTACAGAAAGAGGTGGTGGATATTACCAGTTCTGTTACATGGGATGTTGGTGAACTAGTAGTGCATTGTTATCTGAAAGATTAATACTTTTGAGTTTAGCAGCAGAATTTGCAAACAGCATCATACATTGTTTTAGCAGCCGGCATTTTCTCTGTTGCCTGGTGAGAATTTACCATATCACACTCCAGAACATCAGCGAAATTCTGGAAAGCTTTTCTTCACCCACCCATGTTTTACACCACCAGATAATAACATGTATACCTTAGATTTGTTTTGCATTTTACAGTTTTCAAGTTGTTGACTATGTATTATCCCATTGGAGCCTCACAAGAGCTCCATGAGGTAAACAGATATCATCAAAACCTGAAAATGGAAACACTTTGCTTGCCAATTTCTTTCCAAAAAATTTCCCCCAGATGGCTTATGACTATAGCGAGTCTAATTGTCTCGAGGAAAGATGAATGGAATCACATTTCCAAAGAATTCAACCACCTCCAATCCCAGGGCTCTACAGTTCTCAGACACAGCTCTGAGACCAGCGTCCCAACCCATTTAACACAGAGGGAGAGCTGAGGCCTGGAAAGAGGCATGAAATGGCACTGGAGGGGAAGACTGACACAAAGCAGGCAACGGTAAAACACCTTACCATGGTCACCAATAATTAATTCTAACCCAGATCATGTGGGTGAAACAGTCGATGGTTGGGTTCTGGGGAAGGAGCAGACAAACTTTATTCAAACTTTGAGGGTTTTCGTGTTCTCACTCCTTATTCCCTTATCAGTGGAGTGCATTTCAGCACGTTGCTTAACCTTGAAGTTGAGTGACCTCCCCTGTAAAGTGGTTCTGGTAATGCCAATGTTATTGTTCTGTGCTGAAGACTGAAGATGATTTATGTAAATTGCCTCCCAAAGTACCAGGCAAACACCTGGCAAAGAGGAGGCCCACCATAATCATTGGTTTCTTTTATCCTTAAAATCATGGTATTTAGTGTTTAAAATTAAGCTAAGGTGTAACATTAGCCGCTGGATCTTGCGAACCTTGAGAAAATATTTCAGGAATCTGTTTTTAAGAACTCTGCTACAATTTAAATGGAAAATACTGAATTTTTATGATTCATTTAATGTATGCAGTTCCCACAAAAATGTTCATGTGAATTTTTAAAAAGTTAACATGGTGATGAAAGCCCCACAGGAAATGTTATGGTTCCATTCAGATAACACGCCGTGTTATTTGTGTGTATTTTTGGGCACCTACTAAGTGCTCAGACCTGAGCCTGTATAAATAGCCACAATTTGTATTAGCCCTCTTGGGTATGTGTCGTGGACCTTGTATTTACAAAGCATTCACCAGGTGCCTCGCTGACTCCATCTCATTCATCCTCACGACAGGTTGGAGCGACATGTAATGAGTTTGATTATCTGCACTTTACAGCTGCCTCTACCAGCCGTGAGAGGAGCAAATTCATTTGCCAGAGGTCACCAAATCTACATTTCCCAGGATTCAGCCCTGTGCTCATAAACATATCCATTATGTTCTCACCTCAGAAAGTGAACATAGTATGTGAGAAGTCAGAAAAAAAAAAAGGTCTCTGAATAAAGTCATATTTTTAGGGAGGTGCTGGGGTTAAAATTTATGTTAGAACAGTAAGAAATGGAAATCACTATTAAAGCTGTCTATTACATGATATGCTAAATCTGTTCCATGTAAAAAGCATGCTCAGTGTAAGTTGAAATAATAACGATCATAATGAACATTTTCTGAGTACTTTCTTTTCTCCTGGCTCTTTGCTAAGCATTTAAAATGCAATAAAATTTAGAATTCTTAAAAGTTAATAAAATATGTAGCATAGCTACATATATCCCTTAGCAGAACTTCTTGTGAAAAGAACTTTTGCACTGAATATCAATAGCCTGACTTTTTTGCACATTGAGATGCAACAGGGGAATGTAATTCTCTTTTCCTACCCTGCTACATTTTCCTATATTTGAGCAGACTTTCTCACCCCCTCAGAACAATATATACTACAAATCACAGCATAGAAAATGTCACAAAATAATCATCTCAGGGAATTTAAAAACGCCTAAAAATAGTGATTGACATCATTCAGCCATGTACAGAAATATGCTGGAGTTTCAATGACGTCGTGAGCATCAGATAGCTCCCTTTGTTGACTAGTCTCTAAACTGGAAAATCAACACCAGCTTTCCCATAGATAGAGATAACACTCCTTGAGAACATGACCCTTTGCTTCCAAAAAAAGAACTGGAAAAGAGGATAGGCAGGCATTTGTGTTTCCTTACTCTCTGATTAAATTAATAACCATCTAATCACTGTTTATTAAGATAGGATCTAAGGATAGTTTTTTTAATCCAAAGTTTACATGTAACATTTGTTATGCAAGCCCATAAGTGAAAATAAATCATGGAAAATGAAATAAAAGTCATTCCCATATAAGAAAGTATCTTGGAAGAATATTAATGTATTTTACCACATCTTTCATACAGTTCACTTTTATTTAAATGTGCTAAAATGGCACTACAAATGAAAATGCATCACTAAAGAATATAGGTGGGGAAGACATGAAGGAAAAAAGTATAATTTGTCTGTGACAAAATTTGAAATATTAAAAAAGCATTACTATTATTTACAGATGCTAAAATTATTTTTACTCAGACGTCATCATCATCATCATTGTTGTTGTTTTACTCAGAAACTAGTATTTAATAAACTATTATTCTTTATCCATGTCATTAATTGTACAGGAAATAGCTTAGAAGTAATAGTAATGTTAACATTCACCTATGGGTCGAAGATACGATACTGAAAACATGTGCTAACTACCACGATATTGAGTGATAAATCCACAAATATGATAGCTATATATTTACCAACATTTTAGAGAAAACAGAAATTATTCAGAAGCTTTCATTAATATGATGTCTATCCCCCGCCCCATAACACTGTGACAGGGGTTTGATTTCAGAATGGGGAGATAGGATTGGTCTCCTCTGCACCTTAGAAAGAGCCTAGCATATAGTATGTTCTTCACAAGTATTTGTCAAGTGAAACAAATTTTATGGTTTCTAATTCTACAAATAGATCCACTATTTAGACATAGTATCTTCAGTCAACTAGTTGATACAGTTATTAAATGTAGGGTATGGTATCTATTAGTTTCTCCCACATTTCTACATTTCCATATTCAATTACATTTCTAGAAATAAAACAAAATTTGAAATTAAGTAAACATTGAATTTTGATTTTCAGATATATTTTTGCATGGCTGGTAGATTGCCACAGGAGTATAAATGTGGTTATTAGATTAGGCAGAAGTTTTCTAATATGTGTATTTTGCATATTTATCCGACTCTTTAGAAATGTTTTTGTTTTCAGTAAAAGAAAATGAAATATAGACTATAACATATACTAGTTTCAGCATTTTTAAGAGGATATATTAATTTTAGGATTTTCAGTTTAAAATAGTCAACTATAAATCTTTCACTTCAACTTCTCAATGGCTTTAGAGAAATATTTGCTGTGAAAATGATATTTTCAATGTGGTCTACATATACTGATACTTATTGCCAAGTTGTTTAATTAACATTGAGAACAAAATTTGATTATTAAATTAGTATAGCAAACGATGGGTTTGTCACTTTTATTAACATTGTCTTAAATTATGTAAGGGTACTTGGTTTGCTATTTTAACACACTAACTTCTCAAAAAGTAAAAATGATTTTCTTTTAAGACAAACAAAAAGTACATTACAACTGAGCAGACTGATTGGTGTTCAACCAAGAATAACCTTGGATAATATAAGATCTAGCTTAGTTTTTGTGCTCATATGCCCATTCACTATGGTTACTATTTACAAGACTATGAGAATTTCAAGTTGCATAGACTGGCAATTCGTTTTTCAAATGAATTTTACAGATTAATATTCAAATGACTACCCTTCATGATTAAAGTAAATTTACAAATTTCCTGGCCTGGTTCTGATGGGTTCAAAGGATTAGACTGAAAGTTAGAGAAAAAAAATAATGTCTGGTACATGCCTGCTACTCTGAAGTTCCACATAGCTGACAAAGAAGTTCTACTAAGTCTTACAGAAAGCTTTACACATGCACTACAAAATAGAATGGAAAGTCTAAAAATTGTTTTTGTTAGTTTTATTTATGAGTGGTTTAAAGCATCATCAATAACCATTAATGAAATAGTGCAATTTAGGAGATATGTCTTTAATATATTCCAAGAGATATTTTTAAGTAATGTGAAAGGTCATTAACAGAACTCTAAATATAGCCAAGCAACTGTAATTTAAACTGCTTACATGATTTTTCTCCTTGAAAGAAGTCACGTACAAAATAGTCTAAAGAAGTAAAACATATAAGGATGCGTCATTCTAAAAACTGGATGTAGGTAGATGATATTTAACATATACACACAGGAGTTTACTCTTCGTGTACTTGTTTATTTTTAGCTGTCTCAATAAAATGTTTTTCCTCCCTCTGTTTTGCTAAAACATGCCTGTCTAGGAAGGAAAACAGATGTAGAATTGGACAACTACGTCTTGTTTGGGCTTTTTCCCTGTCAAGTAGAATTTATGATCATTGTCACACAATAAGAGACTCTAACCGAAACAGACAATAAGTCAGGAAGCAATTGCCTGAGCACTTTAACACTGCAGCTTTGGAATTCAGGATCTGCTTACTAAAATTTCATTTGATTAAGCCAAATAAGGACACAATATCCTTTCTTACACAAAGACCCTAGAGTTATTGTAAAAATAAAAGAACCAGTGTCACGGTGAGAGAAGAATCACAATAAACGAGTTTGTAAGAACCTTAAAACATATTTAAAAAAAAACAAAAAACAAAAAAAACTCCCTTACATCCAAAACAGGCAAACCATGTAAAAGTTGCCCCCATGTATTCTCTCTCTCTTCTAAATTCTCTCTCTTCCAATGTATTACTAAAGATAAGCAATCATTTAGTTTCATTAATTAGGTTTTCCACAAAGCATCTGTCATGCCAAGTTTTCAATGACACATTAAATAACCCCTTAAACACTTTGGTGCCAAATTAACAAAGTTTATTAAAACAGGATGGCCCCAAAAAGAAACTTACATACTGTTCATGTAACCGAATGAAAATTCAATATCAAAATAAATTATGCAATGATGTTTAGCCTAATATTTTACCTCTGAACTTGTCCCTGTACATATTCAGCATTTCCTCAGCAATAAAAGACCACAATCTCTAAAAATGAAGAATCAGCTTATGCAAATCTTTAATAATAATATTCATAGAATACTTCTCTTGAGAAGCTGCAATCTGACTGTACAGAAGTAGAATGATGAAATTTAATGGCAAAATATTAATAGTGATTAGCTTATTAGGCCCATATGAATCCCAGCTTTTCAGTAAAACTGTAGAGTAAACCTTTTGACTTTTCCCCAACAGAAAATGTTTCATTTAGTAAGAATATTGATTTTAAAACTCACTTCTTAGAACAACCAAAAATGACAGTTAAGAGGCAGGGTAACTATTAAAACATCACTTCCAAGCCTTGGTATTGTCACATAAAGCAAATCTTTTACACAAACATTTCACAGCATTTCCCCCCAAGCATCTGCCACTTGATTTCACCATGTACATGCACAGTACTAAAGTATAGTTAAGAGATACAACCATAAATAACAGTTTGCCACTTGAGAGTTTATATCACTTGTAAAATATATTTCATCAGGAATAAAATGGGGGTGAGGGGAAAGAGAGAAAGGGAGAGAGAGAGAGAGGTTTCTGTCTCTCCTTGAGGAACTGGCCTTTCTTTCTGAGTCAAGTACTCAAAACAG
The DNA here is from genome assembly GCA_963573385.1 of Cacajao melanocephalus. Lineage (NCBI taxonomy): Eukaryota > Metazoa > Chordata > Mammalia > Primates > Pitheciidae > Cacajao > Cacajao melanocephalus. Next base: position 22,357 of record CAUYLG010029095.1, read on the forward strand.
CAACAAGTAGCAGCGGCAGAAAAGTTTTCCTGCAGGTTTACACGTCTCACATTAATGAGAAAGGGTGCGGAGAAGGACTCAGCTTCCAGGGAAGCCTCCCGGAACACTGAGCTTTCAAGAGACGCCTAGGAGCAACAGTATAACATCCACCTTTCAGGAAATTCAAACACATTCAAAAGAAACCCTCCTGCCCAGCAATGCCAGAAGCCAGGACTAATCGCACCAAGCTCCCCTCTGTCCGGGCAGAGTGGATGGGCTGACCACCAGGGCTGGCCATACCCCTCCCCACCAAGAATAAAGTGCCCATTGTCTTCCACTGTACTAATTGTGAGAAAAACAGCCCTGGTAGTAAGCACAATAATTATCGAAGCAAACAAGTAAAAGCAATCAAGACGGAAAATGAAAGGGGCAAAAAGAAGAAAAAGAAAATGAGAAAAGAAAATGTTCAGATGAATGAACCCAATGATGAATTTAATAGTCATATTAAATGCTCGCCTGTGGAAGGTTTCCCCATTCTTGTCACGACTATTGCATACAAGAGACCATTGTCCACACCACAGAAATCAGTATATTGAAATTTATCATGTAGCACTTTTGGGATGTGAAAGACATTCTTTCCCCAAACTACCACCTCTCATCCCAGCACTCTGATTACAGAAAGTTACAACTTCTCTCTTCCCACTATTATGTTAAAAGTTGAGTCACAGGATTCACCAATATCTCTGAGTTTTTAATGCTCCTTTCCTTCTTCCCCACATTTGCAGCTGGACACATATAAGGGGGAAAAACAGCAACAACAAACCCACACACATTTGCCCGAGCAAAGAAAAATAATGAACTGAATATGCATATCCTCATTAACTAAATTTAATTACGCTGAGTGGCATAGTAATCAGTGGTTGCTCCAGTTACAGTATTCATTGAAAGGGAGGTGGATTCCAAATTAAGGCAAAGCGTGGGGGACAGTCGCATACTGATGAGGGAGCCGCACACAACATGATACAATACACTATCTGAATCATTATTCAGAGGAGCCGAAGAAAGAAGTACATTACTCTGTTTTAAGACCAATGCAAGAACAATTAGCCAAGAAGGCTCCAATCCCCTACTGACTGCCCCACCTCCATATATTTCACAGCAGCCGGCCTGGGACCAACTGTACCATTTGCATTTTTCTTAAAAAAAAAAAAAAAAAACTGAACAAAACCTCATGCTGCCTTTTTAAAAAGAAGGCCTATGCCCCCGGCCACAATAGCAGGGAAATCCTATCTAGCACACGGGTGTGCAGAGGCACCCCAGGGTCCCACAAGTTGAACTTGAACTTTCCACAGGCAGCGAACTTTATAACACGTGCATGATACAATAAAGGAGGAGCTCGAAAGAAAGGAGGGAGGGAAGTTTTGGGGGTGGGTGAAAAAAATGTTATTACGCCAAACTTACCATCCACCAGGTCCTGGCTGACATGTCATAACATAGCTGCCATTTTATGGAGCTGTCCGACGTTTTCCCAGCCATTATGCTGTCAGCAACCTTCATCAGATGCAGCTCAATGGAAGATAAGACACCTAATCAAGAAAACATCAGCGGTGGCTTGCTGGACTACATGTAGGCCAATCCTTATCACACTGCATCATGGGAGAAAGCTCCTTTATTAGCAGGAGGAACTGCAACCTCACAGATAGAAAGACAAGGATCAGTTCTTTTGCCTTTTTTTTTTTTTTTTTGGTCTAAAGGGATTGGTGAAAGTAGCTAGCGTTCTTTGTGTATCATGTGTACAAGAGTTAAGTATCTTGCAAGTGGGCGGCTAACTGCTTTGCTGGGCGATGCAGACTAAAGTTTATTTGCATTCTTCTCTGTTGTATATTGTTTGACATGGTCCATGGTCCTTGCTGAGCAGATGAAGGGAGGGGAGGGGGGTGGGAGGGAATGAGGAGAGAGGGAGCTGTAATTGCTCAGAATTAATATCTCCCCAACAAAGACGTAACAGTTTCATTGACACAGTCAGAACATGGTTCAGATGTCACTGCACACACGGGCGTGCGGGTGTGTATGAGAACACTCGCACGCACACACACAGTGGAACACACAGGTAGCAGCTGCAGCTGGATTCAGCTGAGGTTGCCAAAGGCTACAAACTCCATTCTCATGCTGGACATATGGAAGCAGTTTAACTCTTTGAAATCACTGTTCAAGAAGAGCCCTGCAGTCTGGAAGGATAAATCAGCCTTGAGAACATTTTCTCAATCAGGAGGCAATGGGCCTGGTGCTCACTTCCCTTCTGAAGATGGCCTAGGAACATTACTTCCTTCATCTAGAGAAGAGCTGGTCAAAAATAAGGAGGGAGGAGCAGGACGTGCCCAGAGTCTGACTCCGGATCTGGTCCCTCACTTAGTCCGTATCTGTCATACTCTCCGGAAAAAATTCTTTATCCCGTAAGCACTGATCATTTCTGTTTCTTCCTGGACTTTGAACTAGTCCTTCCAATAAGCACACACAGAAGTCAGGAACTAGCATTTACTAATAAAATAACTTGCTCTGAACAGGCTTGTTTTTTTTCTTCCAAAGAGTAAAAACCTGAATACTGCAGGGAGAATCTTAAAGAATCATGCCACTATAATTAGAAATCCAGGCTAGGACAAGTTTATTTATTCCTGCTTTTTCTTTTGCTAAAATTCAAAAAGGCAAGCACATCTCTACAAATGGTGCTGTTGATTATCGGAGCCCCCACTGTACCCCACAAAATCCAGGCAACCGTTTTTAATTGGCATGTTGTCATTCTGCCTTCCGTATGCCCTGCAGTATTCTCTGAATGACTTTCAGGCTTAGAATTTACATTTTCTGCAGACAATTTAAAAGGACAAACTCTTATTTGATTCAGTCAAAGTGAAGGGAAAAAAATTGCTGTATTACCGGAGTTTTCTCTGTGTGTGAGGCTGCAGATGCAACTTGTTTCAGCCTGTGAACTTCAAAGATGAAAAGCAACCGCTGCTGAAGGGCTCTGTCCTTTGGGTATTTTTATATTCACCTGGGGAGACATGTCAGCCACAGTCTCAGACAGGACAGGCGCTTAAGGTAGCCTGATTCTGGGCTGGCAGCAAAAGAACCTGCCCTTCCCCGACTAGCTTATCCCCTCATGGCTGGCGATTCTTCTGTTTCTCTCTCTTCTAGTTTTTTGTTTTGTTTTTTTTTAATTCTCAGGCAGGAAGGGGCTTGAGGGGACTGGAATGCCCCACCCAGGTCTCTGCCTTTGAAGTATCCCCTGCTCTGGGTGCCTCCTTTTCTCTCTCTCCCTACTCCATTCTTCAAGCCTTGTTTGTATTTTTTATCTTCCGAGCCATGATTGGGCAGTAAGCCTGTTAATGGTAATCACATTTTCCTGCTTTAATTTTCTCAGATGGCAACAACGATGCTGAATGCCTACTACGTGCCAAGCATCACCATAAACACCGGGGCTGTGAAAGGCCATAAGATACAGTCTGTGTCTCACCAGTCTCACGATTGTGTTCAGCCAACGTTGTCACAGGCAGGAGGAAGTCCAGTTGCTGTGGGAGCAGCCAGGGAAAGAGATGTGCCCAGATAGAGACCTTCTCGGGCTGCTCAGGGCCAGCAGGTCCCCCTGGAGCTCTGGGCGTACTCCCAGACGCTCCCAGAGCTGCCTTTGGGGCAGCTCTCTGGCCCAGGGGCGAGGGCAGAGTGGCTGGCTACACGCCTCTTCCTCTCCCTGCAATCAATGCCTGCCTCAGGCCGGCTCCCTCAGGTGCTCTAGATGGAAGGAAGATTCCCACCTACCTCCCGTTCCCTCCTGCCCGGCCTCCAAGAGCTCTCAGGAAGCAGAGGTCAAATTTGGGGTGCTGGCCTGCGAGCGCCCGCCCACCAGGGCTTTAGGATGGCCTGGGCCTCCTGTCCCCATCGAGGCACGCTGTGCAGCCAAGACACAGGCGGACCTGCTGAGAGGCCCGTTATCACGGTCACCGTGGGGACCCCTCCTTTAGACGAGTTGACACAAATGGAAGATGCCTAAAGAGGACAAGGGAAGAGGGGACAGAGCAGCCAGGGAGAGAGGCATTTATGGACAAAAGTGGGATCCGCGGGGAACAAAGAGACGGGGACAGGAATGCCTAATCTGTGCCCTTCCCCTGCTGTGAGGCTGGGGAAGGCCAGAGGACTGCTGACCGGGGGTGTCACTGGCAGATCTAAAAAGGAAACAAATTCAGAACTGGGACCAGCACTCCTCCTTTGGGGGCCTGTGGGGCGTCTTTCACTGAGAGTCAAGCTTCTGAGCAAGCCGGTGTAGCCCATCAGCTGGAGATCAGGCCCGGGGCTCTCAGGTGGACGCCAGTTGTGATTGGCTTCATTGACTGGACTCATCTCACCTGACACTGTTCTAACGGCTAACTGGATGTTTAAAAACACGAAGCAAACTTTGAAAGCACTAGTGAGGGCTTCATAGACACTTTGGGGGGTGATTACATCTCACCTTGCTTAAATCCCCCAAATACCCCACATCTCAGCTGTTGCCTCCAGTTACTTTTCCACAGCATCTGCCCCTGCCTACAGCTCCACTCCCCCCACTTCTGCAGCCTCCCTTCCTCCCCTTTAGCCATGCTGCCTCTAACTGCCTTTTCCAACTTGCACACCTCACTGGCTAGAACAAATGTTTGGGAAAAGCCAGGTGTGTAGCCCAAAGCAATCACCCAACTATTGCTCAGTCATGCCCTGGCAGTGCTTTAATTTCTTCACCACTGGCAAATAAACTAGTGATCTGCCTAGAGCTGAGCCTGAGGACAGGAACCTTTGCAGAGAGGCTACCATGTGTCTCTCACTGCTTTCACCTATTCACAGTCACCGCCTCTTCAACAAGCAAGATGAACTGGGGTCAATGGGCACCATCTGAGAAGCCAAGGTTCAAATCACAGCGTTGTTCCCTACCAGTTGTATGACCTCTGGGCAGGCCGCTTAACTTCTGTGCCCATAAATAGCCCCAAATCATATTGCTAATAACTAAGGGAGAATGAGAGAGAAAGCATAAAGCGGGGAAAAAGTCTCACTCCACCACGTAGAAGGGAAGGGGAGATATAAATATAATCAGAGAGGAAAACAGATCTAGAGATCAAGAGAGAAAAACAGAGAGGAAAAGCAGAGTGAGGAAGTGAAAATGAAGCCATTCAGATGTCCTCACAGCCTGCTCTCTCTGCCTCTGCCCAGGGCTCTGGCTGGCTTCTCGTCCGTCCCCTGAGCTCCTCAGGGTTTGGGGTTGCCTTAACTCCCAGCTCCATGGATAGGAGTGACCGGTGCTCGAGATCTTGACCCATGGAGCCTACAGGTTTGGATGTGATTTGGGGGATCATTTTATTAAGCTATTTTATTGTGATTTATTTTATTTTTAGCTTTTTAGCCCTGTCAATTCCAGTCTAATCCTATACTGAGTGTATGAGCCCTGTGCTCACGAACATAGGTCATAGCACAGCAGACAGAGAAACGTGCTTCTCTTTGGGAACCAGTCCTGAGTTCTGGTGTGCCACTTGCTAGCTAGGGGAGCATGCGCAGGTTATTTAAACTTTGTAAACTTCAGATTCTTTACCTATAAAAGGGGGCTGAGAATAGTATCCCTCCCGTAGTTGTTGTGAGGATGAAATAAGGACATGCATGAAAGCGTTTGGAGCCTTGATGGTGTGATGGTTTCACGGGTGTATACTTACTCCCAAACTCATCAAGATGTATACATTAAACATGGATAGCTATTTATATAGCAATCATATCTTGATAAAGTGCTTTAAAAATTATGCAAAGTTCCATTCCTAGCTGTAGCTAATGAGTAGAGTCAGTATAAATTTTAGCATTGGTATTATCTGCCCCAACTCCATTTTTAAGGTGAGAGAACTGAGATTTACCAGAACTCACACAGACGATCCGCGGAAGAGTTAAAATTAAGCCTTTGCTCTTTCGCCTCTTCATATAGTGCTGCTTCTGTCTCCATACCATCAGGAGGAAAGATGAGATTAAGACTTGGGTTGCAGGCAGGGGTGGGGGGGTTGTTTTCTTTTTAATGCGCTGGAGACTACATGGAGGATGAACTGAGTTAGCAAGGCTGAGAACAGAGCAGTCCAGTGAGAAAGCTGAGGAAACACAGATGAAGACTTTCATTCCCTAAGCCACAGGCACCATGAAGGCAGGGACAAGAAGGGCTGAGTTTGCTCATCATTCATGCCTAGAGGCTGACATACAAATACTCGAACATCTGTAGAGTGAATGAATGACCTCAGACCATAGGGGTGACCATGGAGAGTCATTGGAGTATAGAAGAGTGGGCTTTGGGTGTGCAGGCTGAGGAGTCTGCAATGACTTCTGGGTTACAGGCTGAGAGGTCCTGGTGGAGTCAAAAGGCAAAGTATGGGAGGATGGCAACTCCAGCTAACAATGACAAGTAAATATTGCCCATTAAGAGCCTGTTTGGAGGAGTCAGACACGTTATCCGATCATTTCCCCGGACCTGGCAGAAATAAAAGAGTGCCAGTCACGGGAGTTTAGGTGAGCCTTCCACTGGACCCACGGTCAGCATGGGGGTAGCAGAGAATGTGTAGCAAGCCAGGTGATAGACAGAGAAGTCTTCAATCAGTCTGATTCTCCTCCAAGGGAAGTTTTCCATTCTTTCTGAGGTTCAAAGAGAGACCTGTGGTTATTTCAACAGCTATTTCCCGTCAGCCTCTGGCGCTGTTGTCATACTCCGCAATCCCCTCCAGCCAGTGTCCTGAGGGGTCTGAATTTTGCAGAGACAAGACGGATCCAACATGAAGACAACAAGGGCTTCCTGCTTCTGGAGCCTCATCTCCAGGACCTGAGCCCATCAAAATAGCCAGGAGCAATCCCCAGTGCTCCAACTTCACTTTCTGCCCTTGGCGATTCTGTCTGGAGGGCACTTGGAGCGAGCTGGCCTCTCTTTCAAAATCAAGTCTGCACTGAGCAGATCCCATGTCACGGACAGCGCCTACCCGCTAGGGAGAACTGGCTTCCCACCCACCTGCGCAGAGGGTTCCGGTAGGACTTCCCACGGCCTCCCTCAAGACCTTAGAATTGATCTCTCCCATCCCTAAGGACTCCCAGAGGAAGGCCCTGAGTCTTGTTCAGCATGCTGGACAAAAGGCCATTTTTGAGACAAGTAGCAGAATTTTTACCTTCCTAAACAGGAAGATAAAGCACTTAAAGGAATGGAAACATCCGATTATTAAAGTGGAAGACATACTGGTGATGACACAATTCACCTCCAGGAGTTTGTTTACAGACAATAATAATTTGATTAAAACCAGGAACAGAGTCTGGGAGTCTGAGCTTCCCTTAGAAAATGTTTTTTTTTTTCTTTTGAGAGTAAGTCTGCAATTGCAGTGTGCTCATTCTTATACTAACTTTTCTTTAGCAAGGTTCCAAAAAAATGCCATGTTTCCTAAAAATAAGGGTTTGAAACATTTTCTCTCTGATTATGTTGCTGTTTACAAGAATATGCGGCAGCTATGGCTACCGACACAGAAATATTTTTTACTTTGATTCTGGGTAAAGAAAAGGAGTTTGCTGCACAGCATGATCCTGTTTTTGATAAATAAACCAACCACATCCATATATTCATTTGTGCATAAGAAAAATATTAGAAAAATATTGACTCAATTACTAATGAGGAGGAACATGCACTTTTGTATGCTTTTGTGCTCTTTGAAATTCCATAATGTTCATGTATCACATTTGTAAATAAAAACAAAAAGTAAGATGCAAGGTGCGTGGCACCTCCCCGTACCTTTTTTTTTCTTTGCAACTTCCTTTGAATCTACAAATGATTGCAAAATACAAAGCTGAAAAAAAGTAAATAAATACACTTTTCCATCTAAATGTTTGAATATCTGGACACTAAAGCCAGTGATAGGTGGACTCTGTAGAGGACTGCCTAAGTGCTACAAGCTGTCCCAGTCCATGAGATCTCAGCAAGATTCTCCCTTCAAGACAGAAAAATAAGATGAAAAATAAAAGCACTAGCGAAGGCAGAGTAATAATATACTGCCATGTTGCCCGTTTCTAACAAGGCAAATCTTGCCAAACGACAGGCGGGTTTGACAAATAAGCCTCCTAAAACCACTCAGAGAGGCCGGTGCAAGTTCAGCACATGAGTAACACAGATAAACATGAAACCCCCAAGCCTTGATGGCAGGCAGCGATAGGTGGCCTGGAGTGCCCTCCAGTGTGAAAGTTCTTATGAACGAACAAAGGCCGCTGCAGATTTCTTAATGACTGACAAAGTCTCTTACTGCTGGGCTCCTTAAGGGCAGGGTTATCTCTTTAAAGCTGCCATTAAGAGGCAAATCTCCCCATATGCCCACCCCCAACCCTCCCAACCCCACCTCTTTCACTCTGCTTCTCAATGCCTTTGCCATACACACACGTTGTAAGACAAGGAAAATCTGTTACCAGTGAATTCAGGGAAAGTAGGAAAAAAAGAAGAGGCCCCCACCCCTACCCCGCCTAGGTAGTGTGGGGTGTGTGTGCCTATCTTTGGAATTAGAGGAAAGAGGGAGGAATGAATAACAGAGTTTTATGGTTTTACCTGCTTTTGTCAAGGTGAGAGAGGAATTGAGTACAATAAAAATTTTCGTTCATCAGGCAGTCTTCATTCTTTTTTTTTTTTTAAATCTGTCTAATATTGAGTGGAGTGTTAAAGTCTCCAGAAGTCTTCATTCTTTCAGCAAATATGTATTGCTTACCTGCCCTGTGCCAGATATTGTAGTAGGTACTGGTGAGCCAAAATGCACATGCTCCTTGCCCTGGAGGAACTTACAGTCGGGGGAAGGGGTGGGAAATGACATTAATCACACATTCACGTTGAGTACATACAAAATTACATCTATGGTAGATGCTTTAAAGAAGTGCTATGAATATGTGTAACTGGGAAGGCAGTTGATTTGTAAGGGAAATTGGGAACGGCTTCACAGAAGCCACTAAAGGAGAAAGCTTGGCACTGCTCCTCACAATCACATTCCAGACAAGAATGGTTATCTTCATTTTACAAAATTGGAAGTCAAGGCTTAGGACAAATTAAGCAATTTATCCCAGAGTAAGTGGTGGAGCTTGGGGTCAAAACTAGGTCTCTCATAATATAAAATTAAGCAATGTTCCTATAGGTCACACTGCTTTTATCTCAGAAGCTGTTATGTCTCAGCTTCTGGTCTTCCTTAGAATCAGCAACAGGATGATCAGATTCTGGGACTGGAAGAAGGCAGGATGAGAGCACCCACAATTCACCATGTTCTATGCATAGTTCTGGCTCGAGAAAATGATGATTGAATTAGAAGTGTCTGCTAAGTCCTCCATAGCTACTCCTTCTAAAATGCACACAGAAGGACTATAATCTATAAAGATAAGGCTGTTGTTATTTTATTATCTCAATAAAGTTTTACTGAGGTAGAATTTACATACAGTGTCCTGTATAAATCTCCAGGGATAAGTTTTTACAAATGTATCCACCTATATAATCTACACTCCTATTAAGATATAGAACATCTTCTATGCCCCAAAAAGTTTCCCGTTGCCCATTCTAGGTATACCCTCTTTCCCTCAGGCCATCCACAACCACCATTCTCATTTCTATCCCCATATATAGAGCCTTTTTTAGAAATTCATACAAATCATATAGTATCTATTCATTTATGTCTGGCTTTACTCAAAACAGTGTTTCTGAGATTTATCCATGTTGCTGTGTATTAGGAGTGTAGTACTTTTTATTGCTGAGTCACAGTCTATTTTATGACTATACCAAAATCTGTTGATCCATCCTCCCGTTGATGGACATTTGGGTTGCTTCCAGGTTTGGGCTATTATGAGATAAGCTATGAACATTCGTGGGCACATCTTTTGGCGGGCCTCATGTTCTTTCTCTGGGTAAATACGTAGCAATGGAGTTGCTTGGTTGTGGAACAGATGTTAATTAACTTTAAAAACACACCGTCATATAGTTTTTTCAGAATGGTTGTACTATTTTACACACCCATAAGAGATACGAGTATGTTCCCGACTCTTGACATTGTCAGTCTTTTAAAATTTTATCCTTTTGGTGAGTGTACAAAGGTATCTCAATGTGGTTTAAAAATGCATGTTCCTAATGGCTAATGGTATTAAGCCATCTATCAGGCAAGAATTGGCCATTTTAATATCTTCTTTGTAAAGTGCCTATTTAAGTCTAATGTTCATTTCAAAACAGATTTCTCTATTCTTGAGGTGTTGTTCTTTATAAATTCTGAATACAAATACTTTGTTAGATATCTATAATGCGAATTTCTCCCAGTCCATAGCTTCTTTATTCATTTTCTTAATAATGTTTTTAATTTTGATGAAGTGCAATGTATCCTATTTTTTCTTACATGGATATTGCTTTCTGATTCCTGTCTAAAAAATCCTTGTTTACTTAAAGGTCACAAAGATATTCTACTATTTTCTTCTAGAGCATTATAATATTAGATTTTATGTCTACATCTACAATCCATCTTAAATTAATTTTGCTTATGACATGACATAGAGATCAATGCTTTCCATCTATGATCTGTATCAAATTAATTTTGTGTATAATACGATGAAGAGATCAATGCTATTAAAAAAAATGGATAGCTTATCGTTCCAAAACCTTTTGTTGAAAAGAATTTTCATTCCCGATTGCATTGGTTTAGTACCTTCGGCAAAAATTATTTGGCCTTATGCACATAGATCAATGTCTGGATTCTCTACTTGTCTATTCTTTCCAAATTTCTTTAAATTCATTCCTAAGTATCTTAAGTTTTTGAATGTTGTCACCAAAAACGTTTTATTTTTATTTTCCAATTCTTCTTTGTTAGACTGTAGGAATACAATTGATTTTTGCATATTGACTTCTCATTTCCAGCAGCTTTACTAAATTTACTCATATGTGCTGTACTTTCTTTTCTTTTTAGAGATTCTTAAGAATTTGCTTTGTACACAAGAATGTCATCTGTGGAGAAAGAGAGTTATACTTCCTCCTTTCCAAGCTGTGTGCTTTTCATTTCTTTTACTTTCATTATTTCGATGTCCATAATCTCCATCTACAATGTTGAATAACATTAGTGAGAAAATACATTCTTGTTTGTTTCCCGTCTTAGGTGGAAAACCTTCAATATTTCATCATTAAATTTAGTGTTAGCTGTAGGTTTTCATAGTGGTCTTGATTAAATAAATTACCTCTATTCTTATTTCGCTTAGAGTTTTCTTTTTGAAAAAGTCATAAATGTAAATCTAATGTTTATTCTGCATCTATTGAGATGATCATAGACTTCTTCTCTTCCAGTCTCTTAAGGATGTGGATTACTAATTAATTTTGCAATGTTGAACCACTCTTGCATTCTTGAATCCCACTTGGTTAAGTATTATTCTTTCTATAAATTGCTGAATGTGATTTGCTAATATCCAGCAATTTGATTTGTCAAGGATTTTTGTGTCTATATTCATAATGAGTATTTGTCGGTAATTTTCTTTTCTTGGAATAGTCTTGTTTGGTTTGGTATCAGTGTAATGCTGGCCTCAATAAATACGTTAGGAAGTCTTCCCCCCGTCTCTATTCTGACACAGGTTGTGTGGGAGCATTATTATTTCTTCTTTAAGTATTTGATAGAATTTACCAGTGAAGCCATCTGAGTCTGGAGTTTTCTTTCTGGGAATGTTTTAAACTATGAATTCAAAGTCTCTAGCAGCTATTGGCTAATCAGACTCTATTTCTTATCATGTCATATTCCAAAATATTATCCATTTTATCCATCAAATTAACTGACATAAAATTGTTTATAATATCTTCTTATTGTTTCAATGTCAATGGGTTCTGTCATGATAACCCTTCTTTCATTCCTAAAACTGGTAATTCTTTTTCTCTTTTTTTCTTAATCCTTCTAGCTAAGGTTTTGTCAATTTTATTGATCTCTTAAAACTCCAACTTTTGACTTTGTTGGTTTTCTCTATCGCTTTTCTGTTTTATTTTTCATTGATTTTACATCTTATTTTTAAAATTTCCTTTTTTAAAATTAACATTTGATTTAATTGCTCTTTGTTTTGTAATTATTTAAGGTTGACCACAGATCACAAATCTCATATACTTATTTTGTTCTGATACAGGCACACACTCTCTTCCAAGCCAGCCTCCTCTCTTTTCACATAGAACTGACTATTCTTTATCCACTGCTCTCCTTGTGGCCACCTTTGGTTATATAGAAATCTGATCCTTTCTCATAAAATTGCCTTTTCAACATTTGAAGTTGGCTATTACAGTATCTCCCAATTTTCTCTTTTCAGGCTAACCTCACCATGTGATCTTGGGGGGAAAAACTAGGAGCAAGTCAAATATTCTTTTATATCTGAACTCAGGTATTCCTTTAAATTTTAAATCTTAATTTTGCAAAAATGGGAACCAAACAAGACGTTTCTTACAGAACACCATTCTGTGACTGAAAGTATCAATTCTGTATTCCAATAGGCAGGTCATTCTGCGATATTTTAAAATGTCACAGATTGCAAGCCCAGAATGCCATGAAACTCGGAAAACTGACTGGTAGAGCAAAGCACAATCATCTACAGTTGTGCTCTCCCGTATGGTAGCTACTGACCACAAATGTGATTAGAGTCAGGCGGATTTTGGTTCCAGCTCCTATTCTGCCGCTTGAAAACATCATTCAATCTCCTAAAGTCTGTGGGTTTTTTTGTCTTTTGTAAAGTGGAAGTAGTAGAATTCACCTTATATTACCCATTCTTGTAATGAATCCATGTGATTATGTGTGTCTTATAACAGTAAATACATAATCCTAATCAGAAGGTGAGAGATTGAGTAACAGGGCTAATGAGAAACATAAATTTGGGGCAGACCTTTACAAACCTTTGCAATGTTGTCACCAAAGCACCAACCAAAGCAATGATCACTAGTAGCTGGGGACAGACCTTGTTGCCCAGCAGGCCGCCAACATGGCCAGAGACTCTCACTTTAGATATTAAAAATGTACAGAAATAATGGGGTAGAAATGCTGAAAATTAGAGCAAGACAGACAAGAGATAAACCAACACAATTAGAAGTGAAGTTGTGAGTCAGCGGGGCCACCCATGAAGGTGGGCATGGAGGCAGTGCAAGTGGCTGTGAGCCAGAAGCCACACAGGCCTGGCCTGACAGCACCGGGGTCAGTTCCTATTTTGAATCTGTACAAATACAGTTGACAGGGACTCCTGATGCCAGTGCAGCAGCCAAGCTAAGGGTTTCTCTTTTTCCCAATGAATATTTTCATTCTACTGTCATTATTTGAGACCCCTTCAGATAAATCATGTATGAGCCAACACTATGTCCTCCTTATACCAACATCATTTATCTTCCACCAACTGTGCATGAACTAATTCTCATTTACAGAAACACACACGATAGCAGGCCTGAACACCGAGGAAAAAGAACTGGGCTTAGAATCAAAAGAACCAAAATTCTAGTCCTGGCTTTGCTATTTACTAGCTTTGACCAAGACACATATTCAGCCTCTGCACGCTGCAAGGTCCTCACCTGCAGGAGAATGTTAGTGATCTGTACCTGCTCCTGCTGTGTGGTGCTGGTGGGAGGTCTAGATGAGGACGCTGTGGAGAGCTGCACAAATGGAAGGGATTTCCCAGGAGGATGGCATTTGAACAAGGTTTTTGACAGGCTGCGCTTCAGCTTTCAGAGTTCCAGCAGGCTGCAGGAAGCACAAGCGTCCTCCTTCACTCCCATCTCCCTGCATTACCAAGGTACTCAGCCCCAGCGCCACCACCCCTGCCCTGTTCTTGCTGCCTTCTAGGGGTCTCTGTAGCCTTGGAAAAGTACGAGGGATGCTTATCAAAGAACTCCACAGATGTCTGGGCCAACAGAGGGCCATTTTGTTTTTGACTTACGCACTTTATCATAAATTCTGCAAATGAAACAACGCTTGAAAAACAAAACTCCCAAAACCTTTGCTCCCCACTCATCACTGTCCCTTCAGGCCAAATCCATTCATAAGGCCCATCTGGATCTCCTGCCTCTAAACAGAACTCCTGCCCCATTCACTGTGTAAGTCAGTGTTTCAGAGCGGACCCACTTCCTCTCCCCTTCTCACCCCAACACAAGGAGATGGTGGAAAAGAAAGATGACTCAATGCTACTTTAAGTGCTTTGGAGACAACAGGCCACTTTTAAACTGGGTTTTTAGTGTCCGTGGCTGGAGACAAAGGGCCCTTTCTCTGATTCTGCTGCCCTTCTGCCTCCCATCCTTCTCTCTCCTCCGTCTCCTCCTCTGCTTTCCCCACTTGGCCCATCTCAGACCATATTCACAGAGAAAGAATAGTAACCCTTTGCCCTACCGGAGAAAGGTCATTTCCACAAGTACAAAGGCAATGTGGCCATTCGTTTGTTGTTCTGCAGAGTGGCATAACCTAGACGAAGTCTAAAAGATGCTCAGAGATGCCTGGCTTCTCAGTGGGCTCGGCTTCCCAGGTGTCATGGCATAACTGAAGGAATGTGGACAGAGAGTTTGAAAACCATGCTCCTGCTCACACAGCGGCGTGCACTGGGATAACAGACTTCTCCCCCATAGGCTTCCATCAGTCTCATCTGTAATGCGAGGGTGGTGAGCAATATAATAAGAATAATAAGACCTTCCATTTGAAAAGATTTTACTATGTGCCAGGGATTGTACTAAACTTTCACATGTATTGCTTCACTAGTATTATCTATTACATTTCTACTGATAAGGAAACCAAAGTTGAGAGTAGATGAGAAAATCTGCCCAAGCTCATGGAATGAGTGCTCCGTAGAAGTGTGACTTGCATCCAGCCCTGCTCCAATGCCTGCATTGGAAGCCTCTGTGTCTATGATCACCATTTCTTCTCTGAAGACCCCTCTGGCCTTCGCCCAACTAATTTGGCCAATACTTGCAATGCATGCTTTCCTCTGTGGTCTTCACGAATCACACTGCAATGCAGGTACGCTTGCCTGTGTCTCCAGCTAGACCTCAGCCACATCTTCGTGAAAACGGGGCCTAGGGCATGTGTATTCAGAGCACCTAGCACAATTCTTGGCACATAAGAGGTAGTAAGGATTTGAGGAACAATGAGTTTCTGATCATCTTATTTGAAAGCACTAGTCTGACTTAGTAAACTGGTGTACCGTTCTCTCTTTGAATCTCAGTACTGACACCCACCCAGTCCCAAAATGCTTGTAATTCAGCCTCCAGACTTCTCTTACAGGGAAGAGTGGAAAAAAAAGGGGCATTTACCAGAGCACTGAGACAATTTCTACATGATTTAAAAAGAGAGTGTTTCGTGAAAACCCACATTATTTTAGTCTTGCTGTCATATCTATCTGCTCCTTCAATATGTTTAGACTTAAAGGTGATATTATAATGAGAAACAACCAGAAAAAGGCATAGGCCAATATGATAGGAATTTCCAATGAAGAATAGAGTCATGTACACAGTTTAGAGCACACATTGAAGAGAAATGTGCTTCCGTGTGATTATATATAGCTTTGAGGAATTTATTCCCATACTTACCGCACGGTATTAAAGAATCCAAGATAAATCTTTGGTGACTCCAAGAAAGAGGTTCAAATGTAATTATGGATTAACACACACCCACAGTTAACAGTTGTTTCAGTTTAGCATCAGTGCAACCATTTATACTGATAATATATTAAACACTACCTTTTTTTCCCAGGCACAGTGAATGACTACCAGGGCAGGATTACCTTTCTCTAAGCAGATTTCATAGCTCCAAGCCTCTAATCATTTGTAACCATTAGGGAAAACATGGGGCTGAACCAATTAAAAAAAAAAACTATCCTCAAGCTCACAAAACCTCATAATTATACTGCATCACTTAGCATTTTGATTGTTTGGAAAACCTGATATAAAGGCTCACAGGCTGCCTCAAATGCCTCAAAACATGTTAACTTTATCTGTGTAAACCCACCTAAAAAAATGTGTGTTCACGTCATGTATGGAGGGAAAGGTGAATAAATAGTGACATAGAGAGATTGGTAAAAAAGTAGAGACAAATTCCATTGTTATTTTCCCAATCTAAGACTACTTGTTACTTTTTCATCAGTGGTGTTCAAAATTTTCCATAGCAAAATGACATTTTACTTGTGGAAAGACCATTGGTGTGGCCACGCCATTCCTTTCAGAATTTCTAACTGTGGAAGTTTAAAGTACTTAGCTCACTAGTAATAATCAGATGACAAGAGTTTAAAACTAGGTTTTCCTCTGTCCAAAGACATATCACCTGATCATTTTGGTACTCCGTTTTCCCATCCCTGAAAAGGGATTGTCTGTTTATCTCAAGATTAGTCAGAATTTTACAAACATTCTGGAAAGGATATTGAGCTCTTTAAAAAAAAGTCATAATAAAAATACTAAGCAGGCACTGGGGAGAATGGGAAGTGCAACATATTACCATTGCATTATGTTTTCACATTGAGCCAGAAGGCATTTTTTCTCATGCACGAATTTTGCCGTCTCCCGCCACCCATATCAATACTATCCCTGGGCACTTGTAACGTTCATTCCATCCTAGGTCTTCTCACATTACTTTACCTCCTGAGAAGACAAAAGTATGTCTGCAGCCAAGTGCTCTCAGATCTCATTCACAAACACAGATCCTTTATGGGAACCTGAGTAGGATAGAAAGGGGCTGTGACAAGGCAAAAAAATAAAATAATAATGAATGTTTCACGGAGGCCGACAACCACAGAGAGGAAAGCGGAGAGAGAGACACAGAAGCAGAGCCCTTGGGCAGGGCTGCAAAAGCAGTCTCGGAAAGCGGAGGTGAGGGGAGAAATGGAAAGAGGATGGTGCTGGGAGCGGGATGGGTATACAGATGATGGCTTTTTAAAAAGCTAGTTCTCAAAGAAATGATAAACGGTTGAGATGATGGATATGCTAATTACTCTTACCTGATACATACATCACATATGTCAAAACATCACTATGTACCCTATGAATATGTACAATTACTAGTTGTCAATTAAAATAAAAGTCAGTTAATTAAAATCTTACTTATAGAAATCAGACTGATTCCGTATTTCTTCTATGAAAAAAACCCAAACTCTTATTATTCCTTTTAATCCAAGTAGACAAATGAGACAACAGATGTAAATAAAAAGTATTTTTAAAGTTTAAGAAATCATCAAAAATAACCACTGTTAACATTAGAATATAACATGGTAGACATATGCATAGCTAAAAAAAAACAAAAAGAAATCATATTCTACATACTGTTTCGTAATTGTCTTTTTTTCACTTAGCACACCAAGAAGTTTTCCATGTCAGTAAATATGAATCCACATCATCATTTTTTTGTTTTGTTTGTTTTTGTTTTTTATTTTTGAGATGGAGTTTCACTCGTTACCCAGGCTGGAGTGCAATGGCAAGATCTCGGCTCAGCACAACCTCCGCCCCTGGGTTCAAGCAATTCTCCTGCCTCAGCCTCTTGAGTAGCTGGGACTACAGGTGCGCACCACCATGCCCAGCTAATTTTTGTATTTTTAGCGGAGACGAGGTTTCACCATGTTGACCAGGATGGTCTTGATCTCTTGATCTCGTGATCCACCCACCTCGGCCTCCCAAAGTGCTGGGATTATAGGAGTGAGCCATCACGCCCGGCCCACATCATCATTCTTAATAGCAGTCTTATATTTCATTTGTACTAGCCCATTGCTATAAAGGAATACCTGAGACTGGGTAATTTATAAAGAAGGTGGTTTATTTGGCTTGTGGTTCTGCAGGCTGTATAAGCATGGCACCAACACCTGCCTGGCTTCTGCTGAGGCCTCAGGAAGCTTTTACTCATGAAGGAAGGCAGAGTAGCAGCAAGCGTGTCACATGGCTAGAGAGGGAATAAGAGAGAGGGGGAGAGGTGCCAGGCTCCCTTAAAAACTAGCTCTCCTGTGAACTGCCAGAGCAAGAACTCACTCAGCCATTCATGAGAGATTTGCCCCATAACCTAAACATCTTCCCCTAGGCCCATCTCCAATACTGGAGATTACATCTGAATAAAAGATTTGGAGGGGATACACATCCAAACTATATCATTGTGTCCCAAAATCTCATGTCCTTCTCATATTGCAAAGTACAACCATCCCTTCCCAATAGTCTCCAAAAGTCTTAACTCATTCCAGCCTCAACTCAAAAAGTCCAAAGTCCCATGTCCAAAGTCTCATCTGAGAATGAAGGCAAGTTCCTTCCACCTATGAGCCTGTAAAGTAAAAAACAAGTAATCTACTTCCAAGATACAATGGTGGTACAGGCATTGAGTAAGCATTCCCATTCCAAAAGGGAGAAATTGGCCAAAAGAAAGAAGCAATAGACCCCACACACATCTGAAACCCAGCAGAGCAGACAGTAAATCTTAAAGCTCCAAAATAATCTCCCTTGACTCCATGTCCCACATCCAGGGCACCCTGGGGCAAAGGGTGGGCTCCCAAAGCCTTGGGCAGCTCCGCGTCTGTGGCTTTGCAGGATACAGCCCCCACGGCTGCTCTCATTGTTCGAAGTTGAGTGTCTGCAGGTTTTCCAGACTTGGGGTACACACTGCTTGGGGCTCTACCATCCTGGGGTCTGAAGGGCATAGCAGTGTCCTGATGGGGACTCTGTGTGGGGACTAGGCAGTGTCCCAGTGGGGATTCTACATTTCTCCTCAGCACTACCCTACTAGAAGCTCCCTGAAGGGAATCTGCCCCTGCAGCAGGCTTCTGCCCCAGGCTTTCAGATACATCTCTGAAATCTAGATGGAAGCTGCCAAGTCTCTCTTAGTCTTGTATTCTGCATACCATGCAGAAACCTCCAAGGCTTACAGTGGCTCTTCAAAGTGGCAGCCTGAGCTGTACCTTGGGCCCTTTGAGCTGAGGCTGGAACTGGAGGAGGCACGATGCAGGAGTAGCCTCCTGAGGCAGCACAGAGCAGGAACACTCTAGGCCTGGCTCCCAAAACTGAAGGGCTGCCTCAAAGACTTCTGAGATGCCTTCATGGCCTTTTTCCCCTCGTGTTGGTTATTAGCACCTGGCTTCCTTTTAGTCATGCTAATCTCTTCAGCAAGTGGTGGTTCTGCAGCCTGCTTGGAGTCTTTCTCTATCACATGGCCAGGTTGTTAATTTTCCAAATGTTTACACTCTGCTTCCCTTTTAATTATGAGTTCCAACTTGAAGTCCTTTACTTCCACATCTGAATGTAGGTTGTTAGAAGCAGCCACGCCACCTCTTGAATGCATTTACGCTTGGAAATTTCTTCCAACATTCACCCTAAATCATCACTCTTAAGTTCAACCTTTCACAAATCCCTAAGGCATGGACACAATGCAGCCAAGTTCTTTGCTGAGGCATAACAACAGTGACCTTTGCTTTAGTTCCCAATAACTTGCTCATTTCCATCTGAGACCTTGTTAGCCTCGCCTTCACCATTCATGTTTCTAAAGCATTTCAGAATGCTTCACAACCACTTAATCAGTCTCTGAGAAGCTCCAAACTTTCCATTGTCTTCCTGTCTTCTGAGCTCTCCAAACTCTTCCAACCTCTGCCTGTGACCCAGCTCCAAAGCTGTTTCCACATTTTCAGGTATCTTTCCAGCAATGCCCCACTCCTTGGCACCAGTTTTCTGTGTCAGTCAGTTTTGAGTTGCTGTACCTGAGACTGGGTAATTTATAAAGAAAAGTGGTTTATTTGGCACATGATTCTGCAGGCTGTATAAGCATGGCACCAGCATCTCTCAGCTTCTGGTGAAACCTCAGGAAGCTTTTACTCATGGTGGAAAGTGAAGAGGGTGCAGGCATGTCACACAGTGATGAGAGGGAACAAGAAAGAGAGATGGAGCAAGAGAGAAAGAGGGAGAGGTATAGAGAAGAGGAGGAGATGCCAGGCTCCTTTAGACAACCAGCTCTCAAATCAACTACCAGAACAAGAACTCATTCATTACCATGGGAGGACATCAAGTCATTCATTATGTTTGCCCCTACAACCCAAACACCTCCCACTAGGCCCACCTTCAACACTGGAGGATGTATTTTAACACAACATGAGATTTGAAGGAGACACACATCCAAACTTTATCACCATTGTATGAATTTAAATCAACTTATGTGTATTTCTGGTAAACATATAGGTGGATTATTGATTGGAAGTTACAAACAATGCCTTGTCAATTAGCTTTCACGGTGTAATAAATCATCTCACATTTTCATGACTTACAAGAACAACATTTTTTTTTTTTAGTTCATGATTCTGTGAAGCAACTGGGGGAGCTGGCACAGCTGAAATGGCTGGGTCCTCTCTCCGTGTGGTCTCTCACCCACAGTGGCCAGCCTGGGCTTCTTCACCAGTGGTTTCAGAGGCTTGGACAGCAAGCCCCAGTGTGCAAATGTTTGTCAAGCATTTGTTTCTAACGTGCTTAGTAATGAACATTAAATGAACATTTAAAATATTGATATTTGTTGTATTAAGGCCTTCCAAAGAAGTTGTAACAATTCTTGCTTTTTTTCTTATCAGTGGATAAATGTGCTTGCTTCCCTAAACTCTTACTAAAACAACATAGCCAATCTTATCTGATGTGTAAAATGGCATATCACTTTTTAAATTTTTTATTCCAATTTGAATTATAATAAACATCTTTTTATTAAGCTTATAAGCTACATTTCTTTTTCTTGGCAAACTGATTCAAATTTTTTGTTCTTTTTTCATCGGGTTGTTGGTTTTTTCCTTCTTAATTTTAATAGCTCCTTATATCTTAAGGAGATTAGTTTTAACATTTTCTACTGATGTTATCCATGGTAAGTCTCTGCAGAAGTGTTTCATTTTGATACAGTCCCATTTATTTACTATTTCTTTATTGTTTCTGGCCCTGGAGTCTTTATTCTTAAGGTCTTTCCACTCCACTCTCATAAAAAATTATCACTCATATTTTTAGTTGGTACTTTTATTTAGTTACTTACTAACTTATTTTAAGTTTACATTCTTGAGCTCTCAGGAACTTATTTTGGCATGAAAAGCAAAATCTTAGGTTTCTTTTTTCCAAAGAACTAGCCAATGCCCTCATATAATTTTTAAAAAAAATAATACATAAATTCCCCCAGTGATTTGGAATATACTTCTATCGTACAGCAAATCCACATATGCATTTAGCTCTATTTTTGAATTGTATTTTGTTCCATTCATCTGTCTGTCTACTCTAGCAACAGTACCAACCATTTAAAATTAGTTTTGAGAATACATTTTAATACTAGAGGTATCAATCTTCTTTAATTACTCTTCTTTCTTTTTTAAAAGACTTTTTTGGGTATTCTCACATATGTATCTTTGATACACACTTTGGAATCAATTTATCTACTTTTGCAAAGGAGTACATTAAATTTATAGATTTTGAGACAACAGTTTTACACTTTGAGTCTTCATATTTAGAACTACGCATGTCTCTCCAATTATTCAAATTTATTTTATGTCTTATGTAAAGTTTTAAGCTTTCCTTCACTCAAATTTTATAAGTTCTTGTTAATTTTATTTCTAAGTATTTTATTTTAAAAGTTATATATAAGATTGGTATTTCCATTACATTTTCTGAGTAATGTGTACTTATAAGAATGCTCTATCACTTAAAAATCAATTCTTTTACCAGATACCTTACAGAATTCTCATCACGTCATCTGTAAAGAAGTAATTTACTTTTATATTTCCGATTTTATGTTTGACTTTTATAATTAGGGAAAAAAGATGCTCCCAACTTAAATAAATATATGGAAGAAAAACAGACTTTTCTGTATTTGTATAATATTAATACATTGTCTCTCTTTTAAATTGTGGCAAGATACACATAACATAAAATTTAACATGCTAACCATGATTTTGTGTTCAGTTCAGTGAAATTAAGTACATTCACATTGTTGTGCTACCATCACCACCATCTACTCTTTCCATCTTGTAAAACAAAAACTCTACTCATTAAAAAATAACTTCCCATTCTTCCCTCTCCCCAGTTTACAACCACCATTATTTCTGTCTATGAATCTGACTGCCCTAGGTACTTCACATAAGCAGAATCATACAATATTTGTTCATTTGTGACTAGCTAACATATTGTCTCTTAATAGAACACAGATATATTGGAGGAAAAGCATTTTACAATTCATATTAACATTCACTATTTCTTAATTTTTTTACATTATCAACTGCTAACTGTCTCAGAAGTTAAATAATTTTTATTTTATAACCAAAACTAAGTCACTACTGTATTATTCCACTCCTTGTTAAATTTATATGAATTTGTCATTTCAAGTTCAATTGTTTACAGTTCCTTTCTATTTGATAGACCTTGTCACATCTGTATATAATACAGAGTTGTTCTTAATGTACTGTTTTAGACCTGAAGGTAAATTAGAGATAATCTTCTTTAATCGTTTTCTTTTTAAGACAGAAATGCTGATTTTCCAAAACCGGACCAAACTTATAAAGAGGAAACTGAATCTCACCCAGCCCCAATGAACTACATTTCAAGGACATTGAGAGAGGTGGAGAATATGAGATCAAAATCATTGTCAACATTTTTTTGTCTTTTTGATAAATCATAGAAACGGTTAACACTCTCAAACACTTGGCAAAGCACATATCCCCATAATAAAAACAAAACAAAAGAATAAAAGAGGAAAAAAATAACTTTGTGGGCAATTGTGTTGTAAGTTTAAGGCTAATCCAGATTACCTTCTTGTGAGTATTTTAAAAAGTTGTGAAAACTTGAAGCCATCATATGGTCACCCAAACATGTCATGTCAACTAAATTTAGTTACTTTATTAAATTTTAATTATGTTCAAGTTCAATGGGAAAAACGTAAAAAGCACGGAACTGTTAACATATTTATGATAATATATATATAGTAACATAACAATTTCCCTCTCAATCTTTTTAGAATGCACGCATATATTTACACATAACTGTAATCAGGTTTTATACAATTTTATTTCCTAACCTTTCAACTTGATGTCAATTAAAACACATTATCCCTTCTCTACATAAATCAGATCTCTTATGCTGAGGGATCTGTGTTTCTCAGAGGGAGGATCTACTGAGTGGGCAGATGAGGTATATAGAATTAAAATGAATTACACGCATAAATCCAGGCCAAATCACACAAGTCTCCTAGGCCTGTGGAGAAAGAAGCCAAGCAGGGAGAAAAGCCACGAGCTAGGGATACTTGGCTGCTCCCTGGCCTCAGGAGTGAGTTCACAAACACAGTGGAAGCTCCACTTAGTGAAGTTCAAATTTCCAGAAAGGCAGAAACTGCATATGTCTCATTTCTGGTTGCCTGGTTATGTTAATTGACGTATGATAATAAAAATTGCATGCAATCTGGTAAACAGTATCAGAGGTAGAGCCACAGTGTGGTGGAGGTCTGAGGAAAACTTTGGAAGGATTGTGCACTGAAAGCTCCCAAGGCTGGGATCCCAAGCTCCTAAAAGAGGGTCCAGTACCTACAGGGCTCCTGTAGACATCTTTTAAATGAACAACTTCTAGTACTAGACAGATAGGAGGAAGAAGCCAAAGACATTGTATGCCTTCATTTTGATAAACAGCACATAAAGCTGTGATCGTATCCTGTGGATAAAAGGCACAGCTTGGGTAATAGTTCCATTACATGTATTTTTACCTGATTGACAAAATATATCCAAACTGTGTATTAATAATTCAAGGTGCATGCCATAGGGCTCTCGTCCTTGGCTGTGTCTGCTTTAGTATTTTCAATAACAATTTGAGATTGTAGTTCTCCAAATCGATTGCTTGACAGACCCCCAGTGTTTGACTTGGTATTTTGTTCATATTATTACTTAAACACAGGCACACACAAGATTGTAAATATTGCTTATGGCTTTTGTACAATCACAAATCTAAAATTTAAAAATGCACATCTTATAAAAGTCCAATTAACAATGTTAATGTGACAGGTGATGTTCTTTGGTTAACATGGATTCACTGATTTAATACATGTATCATCCTGACCTCCGTGGGGCAGGTGCTTTTAAGCTCCTCGTGTTCATACTGTGAAGGGCCTGGTGATGTCTGTGCAGTTATCATTCCATAGTCTGACACTGTGCTCTTGGCCTTAGCCTAGCACATACACGTCAGCTATATTGCCTAGTTTTCTTTTCTCATTAGCCTGTGCCATTTGGTGAGCGGTTTGCAAGCTTATCCAAACAAATGCACCAAAATGCCATATCAGTCCCAAGATGTCTAGAACATTTCACTTTTTACACCAACTTTAAAACAAAAACCAAAAATTTTGAATTCCTGTAGAGAATTCATTCAATAAATAATGACTGAGCACTCACTAGGCAGAGGGCAGTTGCCAGATGTGGCAGATCCGGTGATGAACTGGACAGAGCCCACCCCTGCCTGCAGGAAGAACTTAAGGATGGCTACTTGAATTTGCAGAAAACACCAGACTAGGAAGGAGATGTAACACACAGAAATAGGATCTGGATTATCAAGAATTTTTTGTTTGTTTGTTTGAGACAGGGTCTTGCTCTGTCACCCAAGGCTGGAGTTCAGTTGCACAATCACAGCTCACTGTAGCTTCGACCTCCTGGGCTCAAGCGATTTTCCCCACTCAGCCTCCCTAGCAGCTAAGACTACAGGTGTGTCCCAGGCTAATTTTTTGGTATTTTTTTTGTAGAGATGGGGTTTCTCAGGTTGGTCTCAAATTCCTGAGCTCAAGCGATCCACCTGCCTTGGCCTCCCAAAGTGCTGAGACTACAGGTGTGAG
This sequence comes from Cacajao melanocephalus, assembly GCA_963573385.1. Lineage (NCBI taxonomy): Eukaryota > Metazoa > Chordata > Mammalia > Primates > Pitheciidae > Cacajao > Cacajao melanocephalus. Next base: position 47,163 of record CAUYLG010029095.1, read on the forward strand.
CCGCTGTGCCCTGCCATAAAGGATCTTTATACTTGTATCTTCATTATAATATTTTGAAATTCCTAAATCACTACATAAAACATAATTGTGAGTGATACAGAAGGCTATCCACTAAAAACTGAAAGCTTCCCCTCTCTGGATACACAGGTCCTAGTCCCACTCCCCAGAGGTCACAGCTGTGCTAACTTGAACCTTCCAGAGCTTTCCATGAGATTGAAAAACGAATTCTGAAAAAGTTCACGCAGTGAACACAATTCCTTATTTAACCCCTAGCCTCTTCCTCACCTGGTGGCATTTTTCTAAAAGGTGTCCTTATGTGAGCGAATCCTCCTAGACTGACATTAAAAGGGGTCACAGAGACTGGACTTGGGAAAAGGCTTCAGTTATGAAGATTCATTACCTTCCTCTGAGTGCTGTGAAAAGGATTAATGATATTGTATGTACAACACTTGGCACACAGTAGGCACTTAATAAATAGCAAGTGCTATTATTACAATTTAATATTATGTGTGTTCTTGAATGATTACTGGCTTTTCCAGTATATTGTGTTTTGTTTATGAAGTGATGGCAGTTCTTCTTTTGACAACCTTGAAAAAAATTGTCCTTTAATGTGGCTGCCCATTGGGGATTATAGCTTTCCATAATCTTTGGAAAAAACACTTCTTAGTCACCCTTCCAGCAAACATAATATCCCCCTTGTCTTCATGGAGGAGATGTCAGAGAAGAGGTGGAGGTTTGGTCATTTGAAGTGAGACAGGGTGTTAGTATCAGGACCATATTTCTTTTCCAACTCTAAAATCTAATTTCCTCCGAAACTGAGTTTAACAGTTCTGCCTTTACAGCTCAAGTTCCTGGCGTCCCACCCCCTCGCCTGTGATACATCACTTAGGTCATGCTTGGAAAGTGCTTTGAAGGAAATGGGCCCAGAAGTGCTAAGCAGAATTACATGATGTGAGCGGACGGTGGGGAGCCACATGAACAGATACAATCTTCTGTCTCTGCTAGGTTTAATTTTCTCTGGTGGGTTTTATAGAAACTTCCCTGGTAGATTTCATGTTACACTGGAAATAAAGCAGGAAGTCACATTTTTATGAGTAATACGTATGTTGAATATTGAAAAGAATAACAAAAGAGCGGAATGGAATATTTGCACTCAGTTGAGTATAATAAAAACAGTTAGTTAGAAATTCAGAGTCAGCCACTTTCCACTATGCAATATTTTAAATAACAACAACAACAACAAAATGAATTTAGGAGAAGGTAAACCATGGAGGGAAGAGTTTGGGGAAATTTTCTTAATTGGAGAAAATTGTTCTGGAGAATTGCAAGGTTCTTGGTCTATGGAGAAAGTTTACTTAAGAAAATTCATCATCCATTCATTGATTTGTTTGTGTATTCATCAAATAAACTTTTACTAAATACCTTCAGAGGTCCAAGCACTGCATCAGACACTTGTATAGGGAGCACTGATTCATGCTATACTGGAAGCAGGATAAATGACGTCCCTGCAGAACATGGAGAAGGAAATCTTCTGGGAAAGTCAGGGAAAGTGTCCCTCCAGGAAGTGATAACTGAATTGTCCTAAGAGGTGAACAAATGTTTTCCAGGAAGACATGGGGAGGGAGTCCATGGCAGTGGAACAGCATCTGCAAAAGCACAAAGATGTGGCAGAGTAAGGGAATGTCTACAAAGTCTGAAATCCTGGGACATGGGGTGTATGCAGTTGGGTCTAGAAGTGAGACCAAAGAGAAAAGTAACAGTATTTTGTTACTCTGTCTATTGGTATCACACCCAGTATATCATTTCTAAGGTTCAGGGGTGGTACGACACAGAGGAAGGTATGGGCTCTTCAGTCAGACTTCCTGGGCTCAACTCTTGAATCCCATAAACACTATTTGTGTGGACTTGGGCAAGCTGCTGGCATTTCCTCCTCTGTAAAATGAGAGTAATCACAATTTAATCTCTAGGGCTGTTGTGCAGACACAGCAGGCTGATTTCTCCTGTTCTGTGACTGCTCCATGTCCTTCGCAAGATCAAAACAGATATGATTTAGAGATATTTGAGCATTATCTTCCATAGGGTCATTATCATCTTCATCAACATTGTCATCATCCCACAATACATTGATGGAAGAAGCAACATTTTATTTTATTTGTATTTATTTATTTTGAGACAGGATCTTACTCCAGTTGACCAGGCTGGAGTGCAGTGGCATGATCTCGGCGCACTGCAACTTTGACTTCCCAGGCTCGAATGATTCTCCCACCTCAGCCTCCCAAGTAGCTGGGACTATAGGCATGCACCCACCATGCCCAGCTAATTTTTTGTATTTTTAGTAGAGACGAGGTTTCGTCATGATGCCCAGGCTGGTCATAAACTCCTGGTCTCAAGCAATCCACCTGCCTTGGCCTCTCAAAGAGCTGGGATTACAGGCTCAAGGCACTGTGTCTGGGAAAGAGGCTATTTTTATAAGTGCCTTCCAGCTGTGTGTAAGTAGCAATGAACTAGTCAGAAAGAAAACACCAGGCCATGTAGCTCAAGAAGAGATGCAATACCTTGACATAGGAAATAAACTGATTTGATGATTTTTAAAATAAAGTGGGGTTGACATCTGAGGGAAAGTGTTTTCTCTTCCTTCCAAATGCTAGAGTGCTGTACTTAGTATTTTGTTTCTGAGTGCCTTCTCCTAACCTCATCTTCACTCCCCTCAAATTGAAACATATGAGGAGATAGATTCAGGAGACGAATTCCAAGAACATAAATAAAACAGATGGATTACCTCACCTGTGAATATATTGAGAGAATGTTTTAACTTCTGGCAACCAGCTTAGGACTGAATCATTGATTGGTATACAGAAAAGTAAACAATTCAAAAATCATGACAATTATTAATGCACGGGAAAATAAAGAGTTGTTCAAGGATGGAAATGTAGTTCTTGATTTAAAACATAGCTCAGTTGTGAAAAATATTCACATAGTTATATTAATGCAGAATTTGAATATGTTTCTGTCAAAACTTACTCCATAATTATAGTGCAAGGATATAGAAGGGAAAGTGTATGTGTGTGAGTCAGACAGGCAGGGAAGGACAAAATAAGTGTAAATGCTAAATCTGAGAACTCAAAAGAGAACATTTGAACATGTTATTTAGAAATATGGAGGCAAACACGAAAAGAAAACAAAAGAAAAAAGAACAAGAAAAGAAAAACAGCAGAAAGAGTTGAAAATGGTTACTTCTAAAAGGAGCAGAAACAGAGGTTACTGTTTTTCACAATAAACCTTGTAATACACAATTTTTTTCACTATAAAAACTACACACATGTATGAATTTGACAGAAATAAACATGAAATATTTCAAAAAGCCTGAAGAGAACAGCATTCAGTTTGAAGTGTTTTTGAATCAAGGGCTGCAAGGAAAGGAGGCATTAAACCAATGAATTTTGGTTGAGCCCATTGTGTAAGGCTTCAGAAGGTAAGGAAAAGATGCACATTTTTAAGCGAAGGAGCAACAAGATCAGATTGTACTCTGGAAAGATTTGGAAAAGGAATTAGGAAAAGTTTAAACTCAGGGAGGTGAGTGTGCAAACTTTTACAAATAGTTCTGGCAAGCAATAATGACTTTCAGAACCAAAGCAGTGGATATGGGCACTGAGAAAACAAAACAAAACATAGATCTGACAGATATGTATGAGATGGGCTTGTATTGCCTATTTGAGGAGTGAGGAGGGCAAAGTGAAGCCAGGTTCTTGGCTTAGCAGACTGGGAGGATGGTGGTGCCAATACCCAAGATGGAACGTCACAAAAGCAGGTTCTTAGAGGGGAAGCCAGGGAGGAAAAAATGGTGAGTCTGTTTCTGTACATATGAGAAGTGCCTGAGGGACATCCAGAGGAAGAGCTAGTAAATGCCTACCAGGAGAGCAGGATGGAGAAAGGGCTGTTATCTAGTGACCTGGGAGTCCCTGGTTTGTTTTGTTTTGTTTTGTTTTTTGTTCATGTGTTTGTTTTTGAGACAGAATTTTGCTCTTGTTGCCCAAGCCGGAGTGCAAAGGCGCAATCTTGGCTCACTGCAACCTCTGCCTCCTGGGTTCAAGCGATTCTCCTGCCTCAGCCTCCAAGTAGTTGGGATTACAGGCACTATACATGTGTGCCACCACACCCAGCTGATTTTTTGTATTTTTAGTAGAAATGGCATTTCACCATGTTAGCCAGTCTGGTCTCAAACTCCTGACCTCAGGCAATCCGCCTGCCTTGGCCTCCCAAAGTGCTGGGATTACAGGGCTGAGCCACTGGGCCCAGCCAGAGTCCCTGGTTTATATTGGTGATGGCTCAGGAAGCCATCACAATGCCCAATGGAAAGGTTTGGTGTGAATCAGAGCAAAGTCTTGGCCTGGAGGATAAACATTTTAAAGAAATAATCAGTACGGCAAAGGCCAAAGAAGACAATGAAATGTCAGCAGAGAAACAGGAGAACTAGGAGAGAGTGTCATCACTGAAGCCATGGCAGATGAAGGGAGGACAGTGTGAATAGGTCCAAAGCCCTCTAGAGAAGTCAAAGATGGACAAAGAGAACATTGGTAACCTTAACAAGGTATTTATAGAGATGGAAGGTGAGCCTGAGTGAATGGTTGAGTGACCGAAACTTGATTAAGTAGATACGCAAAACATGGCGGTGCCTTTAATACATTTGGTGGAAAAGAGAAGAAAGAAAATAGAGCATGTAGTGAAAATCCATTTATTTTTGCTGCTCAGGGCCACTTCTTTCCTTCTGGTTACAGCAAGCCTGCCTTCCTTTGAAGAACTGCTCTACCCTCCACTCTCAGCACAGGGGTCTGAGAATGTTGCAATCATGGGATCATTGCAGGGTGGCATGTGGCCCCAGAAAGGGTGATTGGATTCATCCCTAAGGATTATTCCATTGGAACTAAAAGTTGGTCATTCCTTTCTGGTGGCAAAGCTGAAGAGATATGACCCTGAGAGACACCCACAGCCATGTTTCCAGCTTGGTGGAGAAATAGTCCAGGTGAATGAAGCCACACAGAGAAAAGCAGAGAAGTATAACACAGAGACAGGGCATCCTCTGGAGCCCCTCAGGGGCCTAAGCTATCCTCGGCCATCTTTCCTGAAGCCTGGCTGCTTGTTTGGCTTTCATTTCAGCTCTCTGAGCCACCCTGGGGTCCATCCTACCAGTCCCTCTTGGGGCTTAAATTCATTCAGGTTGCTTTTTCTGTCACTTGCTACCAAAATAAATAAAATAATTAAAGTCCTAATAGAGAATGGTAACTTGCAGGAAAGGCAGGTTGGAAAGATTAGATAGATAGATAGATAGATAGATAGATAGATAGATAGATAGAAAAAGAGAGATGATCAATAGCTAGACAACAGACATATACTATTATATGAAAATATTTATATCTGTCTATCTATATGTTTAGGTAGCTATATGTATTTAGGGAAGGAGCATTGTTTGAAAGCAGAGGCCAATGACTCAGAAAATGGAAAGACTGATCACATAAGAAAAGAGGATGGCTGATGGAGCTTCCAGGGAAAGTGGGATGAGATGGGACGGAAAGCTCAGGTAAAAGGAGTAGTCCCTCTGAGACAGAATGCAAGGACCGAAGCAGTTTAATATGGTTTGGCTGTGTCCCCACTCAAATCTCAACTTGAACTATAGTTCCCATAATCCCCATGTGTCATGGGAGGAAACTGGTGGGAGGCAATTGAATCATCGGGGCAGTTACCTCCACTCTGTTGTCGTGACAGTGAGTGAGCTCTCATGAGGTTTTATAAGGTGCTGTTTCCTTGCTTCTCTCTGCACTTCTCCTTGCTGCCACCATGAGAAGAAGGACATGTTTTTTGCTTCTCCTTCCACCATGATTGTAAATTTCCCAAGGCCTCCCCAGTCCCACAGAACTGTGAATGAATTAAACCTCTTTCCTTTATAAATTACCCAGTCTCAGGTATCTCCTTATAGCAGTGTGAGAACAGATTAATACAAAGGTAAATTTAGTTGGGAAAGAAGCTTGAAGAAATTCTGCCCCACGCTACATTTTCTGCAAGGTCGTTTCTGAAAAGTAGGGGATGGTTTTAAAATGAGGGAGTCTGAGGAGAGCAGAAATCACTTCAAACCACTACCCTGAGCCATGAGAATGGGAGCTGGCTAGGAACAGGAATCCAAGTCTCAGTTTCCTCATCTTTAAACACCATACCATGGCACAGTGCAGCAATGTGTGTGAAAGTCATCATCTGTAAAATTGTGTGCCAGCTGTTATTATGTATATGGTCTATTCATTTTAAACACGAAGATGAGGGAATTTACATAACCAATTCTTGCTTCTCTGAAGCAATTTGGCAATTTTGTTTTTCTGTAAAGAACTATACCGTAAATTTTAGACTTCGCAGCCCATATGAACTCTGCCACTGTAGCCCTTAGAAAGAAAGGGAATCCTGGCACATGCTACAGCATGGGTGCAATTTTGAGGACATTATATTAAGTGAAGTAAGCCAGCCACAAAAAGACAAATGATGCATGATTCTATGTATAGGAGTACCTCGAGTAGTCAAAATCATAGAAAGTAGAGTGGCAGTTGCCAGGGGCTGGGGGGAAGGAAGATGAGTTCTTTTTTTAATGAGTTTCAGTTTTGCAAGATGAAAAGAGTTCTGGAGATTGGTTTTACAACAATGTGAATATACTTAAGACTACTGAATTACACACTTAAAAATGGTTGAGATGATACGTTTATGTTATGTGTATTTCAACACAATTTAAAACAAAACAAAATAAAATAGGCCACTGGCCAAACTTGGCCCTCAGTCTAGTTTACCAACCCCTAATTGAGAGATTCAGGGGACAGTGACTGTTGAAAAGTATAAATAACAATTTCACCCACTCTAACTGCCTGTGAGTGCTTGAAGGGTAGGGCAATTCTTGGGCCTCCCTGCATCTCTAGGACTTAAGTCTTGTGGGAGACAAATCATGGGTGCTCAATACATGCTCACAACTTGAAGATGGTTTCTCTACAGCACAGGTGTCCAATCTTTCGGCCTCTTTGGGCCACATTGGAAGAAGAAAAATTGTCTTGGGCCACACATAAAACACATTTAACACTAACGATAGCTGATGAGCTGAAACAAAAAAAAAATCACAAAAATAAAACTTATAATGTGTTAAGAAAGTTTATGAATTTGTACTGGGCCACGCTAAACTGGGCCACATGTGGTTCACAGGCCACGGGTTGGACAAGCTTGCTCTACAGCAAACTCCTAGAGAGGGCTGAGCCTGGAGCAAAGCAAATGAGAGGAAGAGAAGGAAAGGGGTAACAAACATTATTTTCCTCAAAAGAAAACTAGTTGCAATAGCACCAAGGCTCTCCCCAAAATAAAGGTTCTAATACGTTAAAAGTATCTTAAGTCCTGGGACCAGTTAAGGAGCCTCTGAAAAGCCATTGTGTATGTACCCTCCAGGAACTGCTTTCTTTCCAGTGTTGTTTTTTAAGGTGTACCTAAGACGATATTACAAAATCTTTTGATTGAGTTTGAAACTGTTCTGCTATGCTGTGAATGTAAGGTTTCTACCTTTAAAATAAGAGAACAAAGTTGCCTGTGATCCAAAGGTCCACATTATACACACTCTCCTGGGAGCCGGCCCTCTGAGGTGCGGTGGGTGAGGTAAGACAGGCGGCTGCACTGCTTGGCAGTAACTGTCCTCAGAGATGGCATTGACTCCTGTCCATTTATGCCAGTTCTCTGTGAGGTCTGCCTAACTGCACGGTAGTTTCATCCAACCCGTTTCTGGAAAGGGTATCTCCCCATGGCTGTAGTGAGAAAGAGAGGGCAACACAAGGTCACCAGATTATCAGGGGGCATCATAAAGGGATTTCTGGAGCCTTCAGAACCAATGCCCAGTTCATAGCCTTCTTCTCAGAAAGCCAAACCCTGGGCAGGGTGCTGGGAAACTCTCAAATCCACCTTCAAAGTTGAGACCTGCCCATATTTTATAAGGTTAAATGTTGAAAGTGAAGGTTTGATTGTTGGCTCTGTAAAAATGGGAAAGGAAGAAAAGGGACAGAAAAATGTGGCTTTGCAGGGTAAGACTTTTATCTAAAGCAGGTACATTGTACGACTCCAAGCCAAGAAACAAAGGGAGCCTTGTGTACCTTCCCTCTGCAGGTCGTTGTAATGCCGCGATGGGAGTAAAAGGAGTCAGGGAAATGGTTTTTGTGCTCCGTGGAAAAGAAAGAGCAATTCATGAGAGCTGCAAACAGGGGGCTTGCTCCCAGGCGGACCGGCAGGCCTGGCTTGACCAGCGGTCATGTTTCACGGCGAGGAACGGAGGCCTGCCAGAGCTGGGACCTGGGGGAGGGGAGGGTTCTCCCTGCTGCTGATCAGCCATCCACAGGAGGGAGGATGCGAACTCTCCCTGAAAACACAATCAGAGCAGGAGACCAGGAGGCCCCTTCCCAGTTGGGCCTGGTGCCCTGCCAGGAGGCACAGGTAATTACAAAGCTGTGCCCTAAGGCTTCACTGCCTGTCCTGAGGCAACTCCAGTGCAGAGCCCTGTCCAGTACGGCAGCACCAGCTGGCAGCAGCTACTGCAGACCTGAAATGCGGCTGCTCTGAATTAAGATGTGTTGAAGGTTTAAAACACACACTGTATTTCAAAGACTGAGTACATTAAAATGCCGTAAATAATTTTTGCATTGATTACATGTTGAAATCATAACATTTGGGGTGTATTAAACTAAAGAACATATACAATTAATTTTACCACTGCTTGTTACTTTTTAAAAATGTGACTGCTAGAAAATTTTAAATTATATATGTGGCTTACATTATATTGCCTTTGAACTGTGCTACCTTGGAGAACACAGGACAGCTCTGACATTCTCAACTTATTTCCTTTCTGGTGTTTGGATAGTAAGACTGAGGAAATAAATCCTAGGAATGAATGCATTTATGGTCCCAAAGCCTGTAGCTACTGCTGTGAGGTAGCTAGTTCCCACCCTAGCTTAGGGATGCTATGGATTCATCTACTCACTTCCTGGTAATCAAGCCCTTGGGTCTGATTTACATTGTGTTCCTGGCACCTAGTCTAGCACCAAGTCGGCCCTGCATTTGTCCACAGAATAGATGCGGCTGGATGGGTGAATGACTATGTTCATTTTGCAGAGATTTTCCTGAAGTTCTCCACCTCTTCCAAACCCGATTCGTAATGAAAGAAATTTGAAAATGAATAGGCAGTTACAATAACTTATAATTACTATACACCAAGTCCTGGGAAATATCTGTGTGGGAAAGACTGAAAACACAGGTAGAAATGGGGCATCACCTCTCAGGAGTGGCTTCATTTTTGAAGTGATGGAGTGTGGCGTCAAGGGCTCCAGTGAGGGAGCCAAAGCTCTATACTTTTAGTGCAATGTCACCAACACTAGCCACGTGACTCTGGTCAAGTGACTTAGAGCTGCTACATGTTACTTCCCTTTTCTAACAAAAATGCTAACCTTTGTCCTGATTTCCAATTCAGGTAAAGAGCAAATGAGAAAACACATCCCAAAGCTCATGCTGGCATTTGGAATATGAACAAATTGATGTTATTTAGTGTTGAGTCTTATGAATTAAAAAACAAAAGGTCTCAGTGTTTCCCTCTGAAGTGAGCAATGGTACCCAGGACTGGTCAGAGGGCAGGGGAACCAACCCAACTCTGCCAGTCAGGCAAGAGCCCTGTAGATAATCTCACAGGGTTCATTGCCTCACCAGCTGTTGGAGGACTGGAGGAGTGGGAAAATCAGAAGTGTATTCATTTCACAAATGCTGGAGCTGAAACAGCTCTGAGACCATTGGTGCTACACCCTTCTGTAGCAATAAGAAACACACATGAGAGGAAGGGAGGCTAAAAGAACTCTCCTGGGTCACTCTGCCAGCAGGTGCCCATCCCTGTGTAAAATGCAGTTCTTCCAGTACAGAGCAGAGCCCACGGGACCTCCTGCTGCTGAGCTTACAGTAGTGTGAGGGAGACAGAATCCACAGGTCATACCAAGAGGGGTGTAAGGCCCTCTGAAAGGCAACAATCTGATTGGCCACCAAGCTGGTTCATCTGCAGGCTTTAGCAAGGCTTCATGCAACGACAGAGAAGGAAGCTTCACTCATGGCCAAACAATGAGAAGACCCAGTTTGCTTTAGTTTTAAGTATGAAAAAGGCTACTTTTATTGAGATAAGATTATGGTGAAAAGGAAAGACATTGTTAACAGGTTATTTCTTTGACTGATGCTGGCTGAGTTCACAGTAAGTGGCTGCACGCTCCTGAGCACATTATGCTAAATGTGCCCTATCTCATAAATCACCCTAGCTTCACAATAAAAAAGTTAAATTAACTTTATTGACCCCTGCTGGTTTTTAAATCCTAAATAGGACTTAAAACCTATCTGCAAATTGTCCAGATTTGCTAATTACTGTAGCTGGGAGGAGCTGACTCCCCCAGTGCAGCGGGGAATCCAAAGAGACGGGTGTGTTTAGCGCCAGACAGGGTCAAACTTTCAGGTCACCCAGCAAAAACAAAGGGTGTCTCTTTCATCTCCCTGAGCCTGGCACTCTCCAGCTCCCAGGAGGCTTGCCTCTTGCAAACCCCACCCACTGTCCTAAGGCTGGGAACTACTTGGTTTTGCCATCTGCCTTACAGCTTTTGTCTGATGTCCCAAGATAATTTTTTTAAGGGATGAGGAGGGGGTATACAATATGGATGCAGTTTATGAAAAATATTCTATCTTCTCACCCCTGCCCCATCACACACACACACACACACACACATGCACGCACATGCATGTACACATGCACACACACACATGCGTGCACACATGCACACACACACATGCGTGCACACATGCACACACATGCATGCGCGCATGCACACATGCGCGCACACACACACACACACACGGCTGGAAAATAAACAGTAAGGCTTCGACTAATGCTTTGTATCTGATTCGAGAGATGGCACTACTGTTATTCATGGTAAAGCTGTAACCAAGGAGAAACTAGCTGGGAAAATCTGGTCCTAAGGGAGGAGTATTCCAGATGGAAACAAACGATGTCAAGGGCAGAAGACTAAGGTCTTTTAGAAAAACTGGTTCTGAGAACGTAAGAAAACAGCAGATTGAACAAGGTATAACCCCTACACGAGGCTGCCAAAGGACACTGGAAACATGGAGTTGATTACTGGAGAATCCAAAAGGCTATGGAATCAGTGGTTTCCCTTTAAGATTGAGGGATAATGCCCAGATAGAATGCCCTTTTCTTGAACAATCAAAAGAGTTCTTATAGAGCTAAGAAGTGGATGTGAAATGAGTGGCAAAAGCAGAACTATCACTACATGACTGGTAACAAAGCTGGAGTCTGAGCCTGTGGGGTTGGGGTGGATGGGGAGAGCAGGGAAGTGGAAAGCGATCCAGCCCCAGCGGTGGGAGGCAGGCAGGGAGGGACATTTTGAGAAAGAAATCCTGGCACCATGGTGGAGGCAGAAAAAAACATCTAAAGCCACAGCAAAAGCCACAGAAGAGGGACTTCAGCTCACAGAATTATTGACCCGAAGGGACCTGGAAACTCTCATGGTTGTCAACCACTGGGGTCTGGTATGCATGCTGGCCTGGTTGCAGCAGAATCACCAGGGAAATAGAGGAAATTATAGATTTTTCAGATTTATAGGATTGAGGGCAAAGGATTATTTTTAACAAGTTGCTAGAGGGTTCACATATGCAAAGAAGCTTGAAAACCACTTATCTGGTTCACCTCCCAGTGCCTTTAACTTACAGATGGTGAGGCTGAGATTAAGTGACTTGCCCAAGGACACACAACTGGTCAGGAGCAAAGGAAGGACTTGAATCTGAACATGTTGTTTTAACCAGTATTATTTTCTTGGCTACACAATGCCTCTTTAAATTTCTATTTGAGGACGAGATTGGTTAGCCCCGTTGAGTAACAAGCCCAAAACGTAGCCACTTAACTACCACATATTTAGCTCATAATTATGTGGGTTAGCAACTTAGCTGGGTGTCTTTTCTTGTCTCAACTGGGCTCCCACATACGTGTGGTCAACTATAAGTCAGCCAAGTGACGGCTCTGGGTCTGTCTGACTCTCAGCTGGGGCAATGGGGAATGACTGGGTCATATGTCTCTAACTCCCAGCAACTGAGGTGAGCTTGTTCTAGCGGCAGCTAGGCAGGTTCCAAAATAGTAAGTTCAAGATGCAAGGTCCCTTGTGACCTAGCTGGAACTGTATATAGTCAATCTGCCATATCCTATTGGCCAAAGCCGTCACAAGTCCAGCCCAGATTCCAGGGGTTGGGGAATAAACTCTCCTTCTTGATGGAGAATGCTGCAAAGTCACATTACAATGAGCATGCATGGAGAGAGGAAGATAATTTGAGCTGTTCTGCAACAGCGTTGTCTACTTTCCTTAGAATCCCCCTTGTCATTATACCCCATGCTTCGGCCAAACTACAATCCCTATTTCCTAAACATGGTGCCAGATCCTTTTAGAAATCTACATTTTTGGACTTGCTACTCCCTTGAACTAAAATGCCCTTTTCATTCCCCCATGCCCCTTCATCCTTAAATTGTCCTTTAAAATCTAACTTATGATTCCAAGTTCCAAAAGGCAAATTGAAGACGCATTCTTCTACCTCACGGAAACTTAGTAAAATGATATAAAAAGAAAAATGTTTTACAAAGATTCATAAACCCACAAGGGCAGAGAGAAGAGAAGAAGACAGGCGATAAAATATTTCAACAAAACCTTGGTATGTGCAAAGCAGACTTATGATATCCAACTTAGCAGACCAAAAAAGGCTGAGTACCTGCAGGTGTGGGGGAGTAAGACATAAGGTGAATCTCATCACAGAACCCAGAGGACTCAGAAACTAGGAGTACTGGATGCCTAGGAAGGCAGGGGTGGGTGGTATGAAAACAGAAGGATTTGTTTAATGTATAACAAGTGGTTGACACCCCTGGATCTGCTCAACCTCCCCACACAATCATGTGAATATCCTTCTCCACCCAGAAGCCTGGAGAGATTAACCCTGAGGAATCCTGCACTTGGAAAGAGCATCCATAGCTCAGGATAGGGGTGGCATTCTGAAAACAGTAAGATAAAGGAGAAGTCTACACACTGGAAAGTGAAACTCCTATCTGCATGCCCAGCTTGGTTCTGGGAAAGCTGACAACTAGACATATATCTTCCAAGCAAGAGACTGTAAGATTCCTCTTTAGGAAAATTAACCAGCCCAGCCGGGTGAGGTTGCTCACACCTATAATCCCAGCACTTTGGGAGGCTGAGGCCTGCGATCACTTGAGGCCAGGAGTTTGAGATCAGCCTGGCCAACATGGTAAAACCCCACTTCTACTAAAAATACAAAAATTAGCCAGGCATGGTGGCATGTGCCTGTAGTCCCAGCTACTGGGGGGGGCTGAGATGGGAGAATTGCTTGAACCCAGGAGGCAGAGGTTGCAGTGAGCTGAGACAGCACCACTGTACTCCAGCCTGGGCAACAGAGTGAGACTCCATCTCAAAAAAATGAAATGAAAAGAAAAAAAAAGAAGAGGAGAGGGGAGGGGAGGGGAAGAAACCAGCTCGAGAGAGAAGAGCTGAAAATATTGACATTTTTGAGCTGGACAGTAAAATACCAGAATAACTGCCTGATGCCCCCATAGCGGGAATCAGGTGAAAATTATAGTGAAGCCTCCAGTCAACAGACCTAGCCCTTTCATACAGAGCTATCAGGCAGCTTTATACAGGAACAATCTGCCCAAGGTCATGAGACCCTGGAGCATAGCCTCTGCTATAACAAGAAACCAAACCCCGCCCCCGCCCCCCGCAATGGCAGTAGGTAGTGGAGGTCCAGTAATAAGAGAAGTCCATGTTTTTCACAGAGATAAGTCAATACACAATATTTACCTTTGAAAAAAAGATCAAGAAATAGCATTATAGGCATCTTATTTAGAAAAATATTGCTAGCAGCACTAAAACCTAAAAGTGCTGGAAATCATTGTCTCTATGTAGTGGGACTCTAAGGAGGAGAGAATGGAGGCTGGCTGCATAACTTTGCAAGAGTAACTTTTTAAATAAAATCTACTTAAATCTTTCTTTGTTAAAGACTTTGTCTCCCCAGCAAGTCTATGGCTTGCCTGTATGTGTTTTTACATAATTGTGTTCATAGGACTAGCTCATTGAAACGTGCATAAGTTAACACATTGATGAGAAAGCATTCATGACATAGCCTGTAACTATACTTTATCTGTATTTTATTTTGTTTAATTGTCTGTCTTTCTTACTGGGCTTTAAGCTCTTTGCAGTCAGTACTAAATCTTAATTTGGTGCTAGACATTCAGAAGATGTTTCCTACATATGCCTGAGATGGGGTAGCAGAGAGTGCAAAGAAAATTACAGCCAATTCAAAAGGCAAAATTTTTTCCCTTTATTTAGGTTTTTTCTATTCTATTTTTTTACATTTTTGTGTTTTTAATCAGTCTCGTTCCTGAAAAGATTTTAAGTCACCTTACAGAAGCATATCCAAATTGAAAAGAAATAAGTGAAGAAATTAGGGTAAATGGAAGCCTGTTTTTTTAAAAAAAACCACACCAGCACATTATTCAAAATGAGAAAGAGAGAGAGAGGAAGGAAGGAGGGCGGAAAGAGGGAGGAAGGCTTTGATGTTTTTAATATAGAAATTTTTCATTTTAAAAATAGAATTGAATCTGTAGATTTTTCACTTGTGATTCCTTCTGCCCATCCATTTGTTGCTTTGGATCTCTGGATAGTTAGATACAAGCATCATTTGCTTTGTTTATAGTGGAGTTAATGCCAATCATATTCAGTTTATCATTTAAATAAACAGCATTCTAAAACTAGGGAAACCAGTTCATCCAAAAACCAGAAGTTTAACTTAAGCCAATTCTAAAGCTCCAAGTTAGAATTTTTTTTTTTTTTTTTTTTTTTGAGATGGAATTTTGCTCTTGTTGCCCAGGCTTGAGTGCAGTGACAAGATCTCGGCTCACTGCAACCTCCCTCTCACAGGCTCAGATGATTCTCCTGCCTCAGCCTCCTGAGTAGCTGGGATTACAAGCACCCGGCTAATTTTTGTATTTTTAGTAGAGACAGACACCATGTTGGCCAGGCTGGTCTTGAACACCTGACCTCAGGTGATCTGCCCCCCTCGGCCTCTCAAAGTGCTGGGATTATAGGCGTGAGCCACTGCACCTGGTCTAGAACTTATTTTAAATGAAGTGATGAAAACATTTCATAATGAGCATGAGTGATGCTGGGGTCAACAGCAAAAATACATGTTATAAAGCTGCTAATTATTTAGTTCAATCAATTTTTTAAAATTCCATTTCTTTTCCAGATTTGAGGTTAAGAAATTTAAAATGCAAGACTGACCTGTGACTCTTTGAATCTTGAATTTGAATTTAATGGAGTCAAACTCATCGTATGCATTTATATGTAAACACCTAAATGCTTTACAAACTTGGGAATCAGACTCCAAAATGTTAGAATAAGAATTTGAAGTGTTCTCAGACAGGAACTGAGAAGAATAAAAATGGAGCAATTTATATAGCCAAGATAATCCTAAGCAAAAAGAACAAAGCTGGAGGCATCACACTACCTGACTTCAAACTATAATACAAGACTAAAGTAATCAAAACAGCATGGTACTGGTACCAAAACAGAGCTATAGACCAATGGAACAGAATAGAGGCCTCAGAGGCAATGCCACACATCTACAACCATCTGATCTTTGACAAACCTGACAAAAACAAGCAATGGGGAAAGGATTCCTTGTTTAATAAATGGTGTTGGGAAAACTGGCTAGCCATGTGCAGAAAGCAGAAACTGAACCCCTTCCTGACACCTTACACTAAAATTAAATCCAGATGGATTGAAGATTTAAACATAAGACCTAACACCATTAAAACCCTAGAAGAAAATCTAGGAAAAACCATTCAGGACATAGGCATAGGCAAAGACTTGACTAAAACACAAAAGCATTGGCAACAAAAGCCAAAATAGACAAATGAGATCTAATAAAACTCCAGAGTTTCTGCACAGCAAAAGAAACAATCATTAGAGTGAACTGGCAACCAACAGAATGGGAAAAAATTTTTGCAATCTACCCATCTGACAAAGGGCTAATATCCAGAATCTACAAAGAACTAAAACAGATTTACAAGAAAAAAACAACAAACTCATTCAAAAGTGGGCAAAGGATATGAACAGACACTTTTCAAAAGAAGACATTTATGAGGCCAACAAACAGGAAAAAGTGCTCATCATCACTGGTCATTAGAGAAATGCAAATCAAAACTACATTAAGATACCATCTCATGCCAGTTAGAATGGTGATCATTAAAAAATTGGGAGACAACAGATGCTGGAGAGGATGTGGAGAAATAGGAACACTTTTACAGTTGGTGGGAGTGTAAATTAGGTCAACCATTGTGGAAGACGGTGTGGCAATTCCTCAAGGACCTAGAAACAGAAATTCCATTTGACCCAGCAATCTCATTACTGGGTATATATCCAAAGGATTATAAATCACTCTATTATAAAGACACATGCACACGTATGTTTGTTGCGGCACTGTTTACAATAGCAAAGACCTGAAACCAACCCAAATGCCCATCGATGAAAGACTGGACAAGGAAAATGTGGCACATATACACCATGGAATACTATGCAGCCATAAAAAATGATGAGTTTGTGTACTTTGTAGGGACATGGATGAAACTGGAAACCATCATTCTCAGCAAACTGACACAGGAACAGAAAATCAAACACCACATGTTCTCACTCATAGGGAGGTGTTGAACAATGAGAACACATGGAGACAGGAAAGGGAGCATCACACACTGGGTCTGTTGTAGGGGCACAGAGGAGGGACAGCGGTGGGTAGGGAGGTTGGGGAGGGATAACATGAGGAGAAATGCCAGATACAGGCGACGGGTGATGGAGGCAGCAAGCCACATTGCCATGTATGTACCTATGCAACAATCCTGCATGATCTGCACATGTACCCCAGAACCTAAAGTGCAATTTAAAAAAAGGGATCCCTTAAGGGAAAAACAGCTCCTCTGGAAAGTTAAACTAGAACCAGATAACAAAGGTCCTAACTGTTCAAAGAAAGGGATAATCATAGAACTGTAAATCTCAATAAAAACTAAGTTTTATAAGCTTTAACTAGAAATTACAAACTAGCTGCCACTAGAGTATTTGGCCTGTAGATAGTTGTTTTGCTCACAGAGGATTTTAGTTTTTTAAAAAATCTCTTGTCAGCACATAAAAGATAACACATGAAAACAGATATATATATATATATATATATATATATATATATATTATTTATTTATTTATTTATTTATTTTTTTTACTTTTCTGTTACAACAGGAAGAGTAAGCAATCAGACGCTTGCCTTCTCCAGCATGGCAATGACAGGCTGGGGCTGGGCAGTGACTGTCCACCTTGATGGGCATGTCTACCTCAGCCTCACCTGGACCTTCATTCATTCATGTTAATGACCAGCCACCTGCTTATGCAAATCCTGAGATACAAACCCTGCTTAAAATGGTAATTATTGCTTAGGGTGTTTTTCATAGATATATAATTTCAGTTATATGCATTCTTCAGAAACATATTTTATACTAACAATGTCAAGTCCTAATTGTTTTTGCACAATTAGTGAAGTCATAATTTTTTGTTTTTTTGATATTTTGGCATGTACATAATTCAAATTAGTATGCAATTTTTAAGTCCTCCAGTATTTCACAGAAATCTTTTCTGTACCATTTCTTTAGCTGCAAGACAAAATCTACTATATGCAACTGCATCAGCACCACTTTGCAAAATTCCCACATATTTCATCAGCAATTTAAAAGCCATGTTAATCTCCCTACACTTTTTCCAATATAAAATAAAGCCAAAATAAACACAAGACAGTTGTTTTGTTGTTTTTATAAACAGATGTTAAAATACTAAATATTTTAGTTATGTAATCTTAATGAATCTGAAATATCTTGACCTTAAAAAATACTTATCATAACATAGCACAAATAAGCAATTGTGAAGGAGTGTGGGGGGAAAAATCGCATTTACCATTTTTAATTGTGGAGTAATTATCCAGTTCAGTAGTAGATCTGGATTTATTCCTAAAATACAAAACACAATATATTAAATATGTCTCATTAATAACATCTTTTTTATTTATGAAGTAAAAACACCAAGGAGATTGCTTTTTAAAGCATTTGATTTATTTTGTATGTCTTCTGAGAGCAATCATTTCTAAACCAAGAGATGTTCCATTCTTTCACAAACTGAAAGAAAACCTTAACATCCCTAAAAAAGACAAGAGTGATATGTTGGAAATAGACACAAACATGCGACAGTACCTCTCCAGTTTGTATGATAATTAAGACTATAATTTATGGATCGATTTTTGTCAAGGTTCACTCTGATCCAGACCTGAAATCTCATCAGGCTTACAAGGCATCTGCCATCAGATCACCTACAATCAGACTGTCCCACTTCCCCCACACTGCTCAGGGTTATAATGTTAACTTCTTGAGCATTGGGGTGCCACTGACTACTGTGGAACTTTAATTTCCCAAACGCCATCTTAGTGTTCCAAAGAGGTACTAAAGCATACAACATAGTCAGCTTCCAGAAATGCCTTACCTTTGTACCAATACACTTTAGGTGTATAAATCAACACATGCTAATCTCATTCCCGTTCTGCTAGACACAATGAACTTTGAAAATAATAGTAGTGGCTCAGCATAGTGGCTTGCTCCTGTAATCCCAGCACTTTGGGAGGCCGAGGCAGCCGGATCACTTGAGGTCAGGAGTTTGAGGCCAGCCTGGCCAACATGGTGAAATCCCATCTCTACGAAAGTACAAAAACTAGCTGGATATGGTGGAGCATTCCTGTGGTCCCAGCTACATGGAAGGGAGAATCATCTGAACCCAGGAGGAAGAGGTTGCAGTGAGTCAAAATCACCGCATTGCACTCCAGCCTGGGCAACAGAGTGAGACTCTGCCTCAAAAAAAAAAAGAAAGAAAAGAAAATAATAGTAGTGATAACAATGCATAATATACATTATAAAATAATCTGTAATATTATACTTATGCACATACATATACGTATATTATATATGCATAAGTCCAACAATCTATATTACATAATAATGTGTCATGAGTGGTAGACAGCTGCACTTATGAATACTTCCACTTGTATCTACATAGAAGAAAACACTTATTACCAGATGCCTAGCCACATTCCATGATGCCTCTAGGGTATGCTCTATCAGAATTGCCTGGAGGTATTTAACATTTCCCAGGTTTCCTTAAGTTTCCTTTCTCTGCATTTTAATTATTTTTCCCAAGGTAATGAGCTATATAAATAAAGCTTTTGTAAATATGTAAGTAAATCCATAACTTTTAAAAGGAGATAAAAATTTGAATGATTTACTGTTACCCTGAGAGATTAGTAACAAGGTTATCTATCACTAGATTTTTCTTTAGCTTATTGTCAGCCCGTTACTATCTGTTTGTTCCTCTCTTTTTCCCTTCTATTCTGAGCCCTATTCAGTCATCCTGGTTGCTTGCAGATACAAGTCTTTCCTTATGTCTAACAAGTAAGACAAAAGGAGAAGTTTCAGCTCTGAAAACACTAGGTAATGGCCCTACCCTGGATACTTGTAGACAGACTGTTCAGAAGTCCTTACTGATTTCGAAACTGCAAAGCATTTTTAAAATTACTTTAAAACATTAAAACAATGTTTTAGGAAATTTTAAGACATGTATAACTTTTCAGATATCTGAAATTTTATCTTCATTCCCCAAAACTGACCAGTAGTTCCAGCCAAACTGCCTAAAAGAAAGGTCACCATTCCCATTTCAGATGTCCATACATAACCCTTTTAGGAGTAATGTTAAGCCATTCTTCATAACCTTTTTAAAAGAAAGATTACACTGGATTACAGAAAATTGACACAGTCCTTTCCCAGCCACATCCATTTCCCTTGCAATGTGATTGCTCCCGTAAAGAGGCTAAGTTCTTCTCTTCTCCGTGACCTGCGATTTAGTCAACAACTTAAATCTTAAGATGCCTTGTGGATTTCCTCTCTTTAATTCTCTTTCCTCTGCCCCCTTAACCCCATATATACAAGACCTCCCTGGCTCGGTGGATGTTGAAAGACACATGACCCAGTTGTTCACATTGTCCTAGCTGAAAGCCAGCCAATCCCCAAAAGCAGGGCTGCCTAGTTAATAGGGAGCGGATACATGAGCAAGTCCAGTCAACTAAAAGGCTGCCCAGCTGTGCTGAGCCTAAAATGCTGACCCACAAAATCACAAGCTAATTCATTAAATTCAAGAAGAGTTGGTTACCAGCAAAAGCTAACTGATACAAAGATCAACCAGCAATTCCTCTTTATACCCCACAAATGACAAAGGGCTAAAGTAGTTCTACAAATCAAGGCAAGCCCTGGAATATTATTTGAAGCCAGTTATCATCAATTAAATTACAATAACATGCTCTACATACCTGTCACCAGGAAGAAAACCTGAAGATTCTTCTTCCCTCTTTGGTATGTCATAGGAATCAATGGGCCTACAAGATGGAAAAAGATATTTTAGTCAAAATGTTAGACGTTAAGCCCTTCCCTGAGTTTAAGAAAAGGGTATCAAAATAATGTCATTCTAGCCTCTATGCAAATAGTCTTTGGGCTAAAAACTAACATACAAAGATATTTCAATGAGTAACCACAGAAAACAGACCCACTATTGCCAACAGACATTTGCAAGCCATTCATTCATTCATTCATCCTACAAATACATACTGAGTGCCCACCATGTTGCAGTACCACTGTAGGAATGGGCTACAGAGGTGTACAAGACAAACTTATTGTCCTCCTAGCACTTATATCTTACTGCAGCAGACAAGCCAACAGGTAAACAAATAAATGCATAATATAAAACAAAGTAAGAGTATACAGGGAGAAGGACTGAGAAGGGGCCTGTATTTTAAATCAGGTATTCTAGACAGTCTAAGGAGGTGATGTTTGAGCAGAAACTGGAAGAAAATGAGAACACAAGACACACAAACATTCGATGACTTCTCCAAGCAAATGGACTAGAAAATGCCAAAGTCCTTGGGCATTTTCAAGGAAGAAACAGGAGGCCAGCGTGGCTGGAACAGGGTAAGGGGAAGAGTGGAGGAACTGCAAAGTTATCTAGCTCATGCCAGCCTTCTAGGCCATGGCAAGGATGCTGGATGGGGTTCTGATGTGACAGGAAGTGATCTGGAGGGTTCTGGGCGAGGAAGCAAGATGACATGACAGGGTTTATGATTTAAAGGTTCTCTTTGGTGGCTTGTATTCATTTGTGTGGAGAATGGGTGATGGGAAACAGGAAGAGCAAGGGGGAATGGATACAGCTAAGCCAAGCTACCCTAACAGCCCTTGTGCCCTCTGGCTGTGCGGACGGACCTCCTGTACTGGTATATTCTGACTGATGTTTCCCGCTCTCTCTCTGCCTGGTACTTCTGCTCCTCCACAGGGCGCTTCCGCTCCTCGGCCTCAGCCTCAAGCCGCTTCCGCTCCTGCTCTTCCTGAAGCCGCTTCCGCTCCTGCTCTTCTTGAAGCTGTTGCTCCCGTTTCCTCTCTCTCTCAAGAACAAGTTGATCCTGCAGCTTCTTTTCTTGGTCCTCATGAACAGCTTCCTCTTGTGGCTGTCTCCTCTCCTCTTCTCCTGCTCGGGTTCCTTCCCTGTCTGAAGACTTGGACCCTTCACTCCAGGTGGTTTCCCAGGTGGCAAGAGAGGGCTCCCGTGTGGTCAGAGACATGCCGTTTGAGTTTAGGACCATCAGCTCCTAGGTGACCAGTGAAAAAAGAAATCCATCTAAATCTGTTTATTTCTATAATTTCACATAGACACATAAATATTCCATTTTAGATGATACTAACTATAGTTGGACCAGGACTCCACTCAAAAAACATGTTAAGAGTTTTACCACTAAAAGGCCAGGCGCAGTGGCACATGTCTGTAATCTCAGCACTTTGGGAGGCCAAGGCAGGCAGATCACGAGGTCAAGAGATCGAGACCATCCTGGTCAACATGGTGAAACCCCGTCTCTACTGAAAATACAAAGATTCTCTGGGCGTGGTGGTGTGTGCCTGTAATCCCACCTACTCGGGTGGCAGAGGCAGGAGAACAGCTTGAACCAGAGAGTCGGAGGTTGCAGTGAGCCGAGATCGCACCACTGCACTCCACCCTGGTGACAAAGCAAGACTCCGTCAAAGCAAAAAAAAAAAAAAAAAAAACTGTTTTACCACAAAAAAGCTACACATGAGTGACTAAGATGTAACTTAGAAGAGGAAGATGCACTTAAGTTCTCATTAACAAAATTCGTTAATGATGTACTGCAAAAACTAGGGGAAAGGCTGAAACATCCAAGGAAAATTCTAACAAATCAGACCTCATTGGATTTTTCAAAGAGCTACACAGGTGAACATATGGTCAAAGGTAGAGAGAAATGAAGTGTCTCCTGCTTCTCAGCTAATCTCACCAACAAGGTAAAGAGAAGGAAAACTAAACAGGCATGTTCTAACGCTACCTCATCCAAGTACTTGGAATTCTCTCTCTCCGCCTCCTGTCTGGCCCTTTGCCACTCTTCCCTCAGTTTCTCTTGCTCACGCTGATATTTTTCCTATAAGAAAATATGACATATATTAAAATAATAGATTAACTCTTCACATTAAGCATCTTCTTCATTAACCATTTTGCGATCTCTAAACCTTCAACCTCAAACTTTTCAAGACCATGATTTTATTTTCATAAGCCAATCAGATTTTAGTCCCTGAAGTAGAAAAGAGTATATATTGAATTAAAATGCAGACACTGGGGTAAAAGATAACATAGACACAGAATTCAACCCGTATCCACTCTTTACCATGGCTGTAACTCATTAAATCCTTTAGCAAACTGTAACGGGGGCTGAATTACTCTGCAACGGACCTAGCAAACAGTTTATGGGAACCAAGTCATCACAAAGTCATGCACTTCACACCCCCTGAGTGCCCTTCATACTCTATAAAAACATACATGGGGGTTAATAAATAATGATTTTTAAAGGATGATTCTGGAAATCTTCAAAATGGAAAAGTAATTGTTTTATGGAAAATGTACTGCATACAAAAATATTTGTTGGTTGTGAGACTGCTCAGTTTAAAGTTAGTGTCTCAATACTGGTTGACGCAGACTGGAGAAAAGCCATGAAATCCAACCTAGTTCCGACCCATCCACATGAGCCAGAGCTACCTGCAGTAGGCGGTCCTGCTCCTTCTGCCACCGCTCCTGCCGCTTCCGCTCCTCCTCTTGATCCCACACCCAGCGGCTCGGGGCACTGACGGTTGGAACTGGAAGCTAACCAGTTATCAGAGAAGAGAAGAGAGACAAATAGAGAACAACTTCATTAAGTCATCTACTGAACCACTTTTGCACACATAAATTATTCATATCACAGTTTGCTTAAAGTGTACCAAGGGAGATCTGGCTTTGTATTTTGAAATAAGTTTTTCAACTGGGAAGGGTAACTCTCAAACACTTATGCAACTTAAAATCATGGTAAGCACACTACTGTGCACTAATTCAGTCCCACCAAGTTCACCTTATTCCAAATGACAAATGAATGCTACTTACATCAGGAACCACAGAATCGGAGCTTCCTGTGTGGCAGCACGTGGGCAAGGAAGAAAAATAGACAATGTAAGTCTTCATTGCTATGAAACAATTCCTTTCAGAAACTTCTATCATTAGCTGTCTCGATGCCAGTATACTAAGTGACAGTGTTTTCTTGAACAACAGTCAGTAAATCGTTTTTTCTCTAGGTGTAGCAGTTCCATCTGTTACCCATCTTTCAAATTCAAAGATAGTAAAAGGAAGATACAGATGCCAAAATAAACCCTAGCTCTAGGTATTAGAGTAGGATCAGTGGATATTTCTGAAGAAGCTTCAAGGTTCTTTTATTAATAAACTGGGCAGTATCTGATAGTTTGGCCTAATAGGAGAAAAAAAAGAATTTCAAATGTTACAACATCTACCAAATCCCAATTTTTTACTTGCCACTACTCAGTTACATCATGACAGCTGCAAGTCACATTTTTCTAGTCTTCTTACTAATGAGCCACCTTTCATAAGCAATCCGCTGCAACAAATATGTTCAAGGAACACTTCCTTTTTCTCCTCCTAGTATTTGAAACACAAGTATTCAAACTTCATGTATAAACCTATGGGTAAAGTCTTATTCTTTTTATTCTTAGGGAACCTACGTAAGTATACCTTTATAGAACAAGGATTATTTAAAAAAGAAAATATCAGAAAATATACTATCATATAGTACTCTTAAATTTTCTTGAAACCTCAGCTGTCAAATAAATTATTCACATACAATTTTTAAAAGAAAATTGCTTTGAGACCTAGAAAAATATTCTTCCCTAGAATAGGCTGTTGAAGAAAAGTGGAAGAAAATTAGAACAGAGAAAGAAAAGGAATTGCTTTCTTTTAGCCAGTTTTAGCAAGGAGTATCATAATGTTTCAGTTAAATAGCCATAAACAAACAGGAATTGTATTTTAAAATATAAATCAAAACCACTAAGGATACTGACACAAACAGACTTGCATAGCCAGTAAGTTATTTCTGTTTATGGTCAAAAAGAGACCTTAATCCAAAGAAAAGATATTAGGCAATTAACACAAAATATACAAACCCGGTAAGCACTGTGTTGTAAGACACGTTTATCAACATGTTAATAACCTTAAAAGTAAGAAATACTAACATTTTTGATGGCAACAGCACGATATCCTCAGACCATTGCATCTCAAATGTTGACTATTACTTTTAAGTTCTTAGTAGCAAAACAGAGCTTGAACAGCATTCATGAGACAGAGCATTGGGCAAATGTTACAGGGAAGCAAATGTCACATGCACAGCACATCGTGAGGCAGCCCTGCCCAGCTACACCAACACGGAGAATCTCAAAGTGCACCTGTTCTCAGACACAACCAAAATGTATTTACTCTGCATTTACTTCAAAGTCAACAGGGCAATCAAATCAACACTCCAAAGCCACCAACCCATAGCAAAAATGACTCTTCTTTTTTAAGAGTGTTTTCCACAACCAAAAACAGGTTAGAGTTTTTTAAAACTCAGCCAATTGCATGTTGGTGTAATCTAATATTAGGCAATTTATAGTAAGCAGTAAGGCTTAGATGAAATTTCTCATTTCTTACTGTTACCCAGTGGAAAGATGTGTTAAGAGCATCTCCCTTTTGTTTTTTTACAAAGTTAAAAAAAAAAAAAAAAAGGAAAACCTTTAGAGGTATACAAAGGACACACAAAGACCCATTACCACAGAGGTAGACCCATGAGCTGTAAGAAAAGCCTGATGACCCTAGGGAAAGAATGGAAATGGGTTATGTTGCTTGGTCATAATGACACACGAATTGAAGAGGCTCAGTGCCCAGCACCACAGACCAGGAGGAGGAGTGGAGAGTGAGAACAATTCCATGAAAGTGCATGAATTGTTAGCTTTGTGGTTTACCTTGTTCAAAAAATTGTGATCGCCTTTTTAAGTTTTTCAAAGAAATGGATTCAGATGCTAGTTGAAAAAAAAATAAACACCATGTCATTCATTTTGATTTCTCACCACTGGTAAATTAAATAATACTTGATACACCTTTCCAATCTGTAGCAAAATGTTTTAAAAGATGACAAACTGACGGCCATAGAAGATACAGATTATTTCAAGGCACAGGGACACACGATTTTAGTAGCCTATACTACATTCAAATTAGAAGGAACAAATATTTTTATTAATAAATTTTAGCACACAGCATCATAGTTTCACAGCTATGTAAAGCCAAAGTACCATCTTCCATGCTACATCACAGTGTTTTAGGGAAAAGGAAATTAATAGTTTTTGCTTAGGTTAAACAATCCATAATCTTGTCTACTACATGGAAAACTGTCTATAACAGTTTTCACAACACTTATGAATAAGAAGTGAAAAGTAATGGGGAAGAAAAAAAAATGATACCCAGAGAAAGATCAAATAAAACCACATAATAAGGTTACAGCATTCTTCTAACTAGAATTTTTTGACCTAGTTTTCAACATCTGGTAGCTACTAATATTAAGTAAAGCAAATGGAGTTCAGCCAAGAAAACAAAAGAAAAACATTCTGACTTCTCCCATAGATCTGTCAAAGACTACGGCATAAAATATATATGTGATTATTACTTGATACTAGTTAGTGGTTACTTATCTAAACAAAACCTTTCAATGGCAGGACCCACATAGAGTCCCCTAGTCATCGAAGAGCTAGATGTCTGATCAGCTATCTCACCTGAGCCACTGCAGAACAGGACCCGGGTGCTTTACATGTAACATCACAGAGAAAAATAAGTAAAGTTTGCTTCAAAAACTCCTTTGATAAAGAATGCAACTGAAAACAAAATGTAGTCACTTCTATCTATCAGAAATGAAATACGAAATTAAATATTCGATAAGAAAAGGGAAATTTATATATTTAGGTTGGCTTTAAGATAATGTATTATAAACTGTCAAATGTAGATTTAAAGCCACCAAAGCACTGTGAAAACCCAGTCCCATTCTTGGCAGTCTAGGTTCATGGCAGAAGTCTCACCTTTGTGTTTCTTCCCCTGCCTACATTGACTGGGTCGGTCTATTCTTATTTTTCTGTGCCCAAGGAATAGTACACAATGTACGGCAGCTAAATTATTTCTGGATGGGCAGAAGAAGGAAGACGGAGGTAACTCCAAAATTTCCCCAGATACTTTGCCTTGTTTTTCATTACAAATGGGTACATCTGCTAATGACTTCATCGCCACTAGCATTTCCCTCTTATGGCTAACTGCCTTCAAGCTTGTCCCTTTCACAACAATAAAGAAGAAAGGAAACTTCATTCACAGTTTCAAGCTTAACTAAGATTCCCTGTTGCCAGCATACCATAGCAAGAAAGCTGACAGCCTCGGGAAAACCAGTCTTTCTTATTTGACTTAGGCAGGCAGGCACTCAAAGCTCCGGAACATGCTGCCAAAGCTTTGTTTGCAGTTCCTGAACTATTCAGCACTGGAACTGAACGCCCTTCCACCTGGCTGCAATTGGATCTGTGTGCTAACCTTTTTAGTTTCAACTTGCAGCGGATCAGTTTTTCTTTCACTCACAGATATTAATTTTTAGAATAGCAGAACTTGAGCGCTATGTCTTTTCCTGTATAATAAATGTAAGTTATAACAGTGATATTTACCTTTTGATTCAAAAGCACTGCTTTCATCATGAATTCCATTGATTTCTTTGGATTCAATATTCTGGAAAGGATAAAAGTGCTGGTTAATATTCTCTCCAGTTAGACTTTGGGCTTAAATAATGCATTTCTCATTAGTGAATATATATTTTAACAAGATGAGTTTCTTGAGATATTGATCCATTTCTTACAGCCTTTTACATGCAGTAGAAACTTAAATTTTTTCATTATACTTCAATATTTGTGGCAGAATTAATGACCAGCTGCAGGCATGGATGATTTTAAGTTGAATCAATCATTAATTTTCCAAGAAATAAAATCAACTAGATAATCATTAGTCCATTTGGCTTATATTTATGAGTACACAAAACAGTCATATTGGATTATCAAACATTTAAACCTTTCTTATACGATATAGTAAGATTTCTTTATTAAATAAAAGGAGTTACCTGGACTTGATAATAAAAATAACACAATCTAAGAAGTGAGTATAAGTGCACAATATTTCATTGAAATTTAAATTTATTAACTTGAACAATTTGTATCATAAATAGAAACCACATTACTTCAAAGTCTATATAAAAAAATTCCTTTCACACTTAGAAAAATTTCTACGTTACATTTTTGATCAAATTAATGAAACTGATTTCTCTTAACCACATATGTAAGTCTACCCATCAAATTCATCTACACAAAAACTAAAAATGCTTCATGAAGTTTTACATTACACCCAACTATTACATTTATTTGCCAGTCAAGACTAAGGAACGCATAAAGAAGTTACAGTGTATAATTTTATATAATTGCTACTTTATGCTCACAAAGATCTTAGAGGTAGGTCTAATGATGAAAGACTGGTGGAAAACACCTGCAAAACAACATTATGGGATCTTTTGGTTTTACCATTATATAACTCACAACTACTATATGAGGAATACCTATGGTTTTCAAAAATATATTTTACTATATCTCTTTACTATATGTTACCTTATTCAATCATTTACATTTTAAAGGTTGTATCAAAATTGCACAAACAAAATAAATTATTTTCTTGCATACACAATTCTAATAGCTGCTTTGCTCCACACCAGTACTCCT
Organism: Cacajao melanocephalus; assembly: GCA_963573385.1. Classification (NCBI taxonomy): domain Eukaryota; kingdom Metazoa; phylum Chordata; class Mammalia; order Primates; family Pitheciidae; genus Cacajao; species Cacajao melanocephalus. The sequence goes on from CAUYLG010029095.1 coordinate 75,625, forward strand.
ACTTCTCTAAATACTCACAGAACTCTGAAGGCTTTCGGAGAAGTCAGTTGTTACAGACAGATTTGAAGATTTTTCTGAGTTGTAAATTCCAGAAGTTGCATCAATCCACTTTGTTTCAGGTGAACCTATAATTTTGGTAGCCATACTGGTGAGATTGAGGGTTTTATGCCGTATAAATGGCAGGGAAGGTTGGTCTTTGCCCCAGTCTGATTGGCACATGAAGATCAAATGAGTACACATAAATGGTGAGGTGGAAAGAATAAAGTCACTGAATACACATATTAAAAAAAAATCTACATAGACAAGACAAACAAATCAGGCAGTGTGTGAAATAAATCAAGAGTTTAGGGCTTTTTACCAACAGACCACCTTCCTAAAACACAAGGGTTAAATCATGTTAGTAATGAAAAAACTAGCAAATTTGCTGAATCTTTCCCGTAGACCAGGAAAGAGATTTTATGTGGATATCATAAGCTGGTAGGTCCGTAGAGGCTTACGCCCTTTCCCATCTAACCTCTGTAACTAAGAAACACATTAATGGAATGCACATTCAAAGTTATTTGAGAATAAACAGGAATATGACCTACCAGGCTCTCTCTCTTATACAAATATGGTTATGATGCTGCAGAGAAAGTTAAATCATAGCATAATTCTTAATACTCAGTATTTTAAATAACTCCTGGATGCAGATACATTTGTCTTCAATTGATACTTGCATTCAGTCAGACCAGTATATAAATCACTCAATAAATAATGTAGAATTCAGTAAATTTGCTAGTGAAAAGTCCAGACAGAATATTCAGAGCGGGAGGGTTCAAGATTTGTCACGACATGACTACAAAACACCTTTAATGCCAAAGCATAAGTAAAGTGAAAAACATAAAAAGTTATTGAAGCAAACTGTTAGAAGCACTTGCCAAGGGCCAGGCCCCAATTTCAAAGACCAGACACGGTGGTAACACAAACTCACCAGCCTTTCCATAGCGCCTCACATCCATCACTAGGTTTCCAGTTTCTTGAGCCTTAGCCATGGTTTCCTCCCACTTTTTTGTATCCTTATATGGAAACTTGATGTTGTTAATAGCGATAATTTCATCATCTACCTGTAGCTGAGAAAATTCTGCTGGGCTACCTAAAAATGCAAAACAAATTAAACAACCAGCTGGGAAAAATTCCACATGTTCTACTAGTTGCTGCTTTAAGCTTAAGAAAAATGACTCTTAATTTCGATTAACCATTTCTCTCTGTTTCAGGTAGAGAAAGGTCACTATTTTTTTAATATCGAGTATCTAAGTACCACATGCAAAGCATTAGAGTTAGTTTTTAAGTTCTATAGAATGCATCTTTGTTAAGAATTAAAGGAAAAATATACTCAATAAAACTTCTTTATTAACCTCCCAAGGACAAAAAAAATTAAATAATTCTTAAATTTGAAATGTGAAATACACTGCATTTTAATTGAGCTTGCAAATCAGATACATTTTGGAATGGAGCAGAAGAAAACACAGCTATTTAAAACTGCTTAAAATTACTCCATAACTAAAATACCATTATCTAACTAAGGCAATCTTAAGATGTAAAAGAAATAACTGGTGTTAACATACAATTTTATATAGCTGAAATATGTAAAAAATAAAAGTAAAAATAAAGGAACTCCTCTTAGATACAACAGCTTTCATTTTAATTTTAGGCCTTGTAATGTTTTGCAAAGAGTTCCCGGGCTTGACATGGTATAGACCTGGATGGGGGAGGGGTAATCCTTTTGTAGAAGTCCCGAAGACTTCATAGGCAATGTATATTAGAGCACTTAAAAAAAATCACCTTATTAAATAGCACATATATATCTACTGCAAAGTATGGCTGATCATGGCAAGGTGTTAGTATTTCCAAATATAATGTCCAAAATGGACAAAATCTGTAAAATCACAAAATTAGACTCTTCAAAACTAAAATTAATTAGGCAAGAATAATAAACAATATGAAATTTGTAACCCCAACTAATAATCTCAGGCAAGAGGATGTATTCTGTGGCCTTAGAGTTGCATTTTTCACACGTTTTCTCCTCCTATGTTAAATAGACTAATTTCTGTGGTCCCCAACCCCACAATGAAAGATTAAAAAGGAGAAGAAAGTTCAGTAGAGCTGAATATATCATTTACCTGCTTCAACTGATGCTACGAAGAGCCCAGGAATATCCCATTTTATTGTAAACCCAAAGTCAACACTCTTCCCAGGCGTCTGGTTTATGCTGATTCTCATATCACTGAACTGATCCTGAAAACAAAACATGAAACCCTGTTATCAGGTGTCCCTGGCAGCCACGTGGAGGAAAGTCTATCCATGAAAGAAGGAAGGCTGCATGCTAGGTATACTTGAATCATTTCATGATAAACTAGAAGCTTCATTCTTTCTTCCTTGGGTTGGTAAAGCTTTCATTTATATAAATAGCACCAAGTTTATTCTTTTTCTGCTAAAATAAGGAAAATTTTATTGCCAATACATCTTTTTCTTCTTATTAATAATGTAAATCAATTAGCTGTGGACAAGCTTAGGTTTCTGCCCACTGTACAATTGGGTCTAATATACAGGCCATGTATTCATTGCCCAGAAATAAGTACAGTGATTTAAATCATTTATTCAAAAAGGACTACCAAACTTTTAAAAACCTACCCCCAATACTTGACATATTTATCTGAATAACTTCAAGTGGTTCACAGACACATAATTTAGCCTCCAGTAGCATCCATTAGGACTGGTACCACTGCCCAGTGGGCATGTGAAGTTTGGCAAGGCATTTTTGCTTGCCCAAATGCCACGTGAAAATTTAGTGTTTAAGGTGTAGCTGTTCTAAATGCTGCAAAATGCAGAACTATGTCAACTGTAAGGAATTATCCCCTAAGATACCAAGAGGGTCCCCTATTGACACATCCTGAGCCACAGACCATGACTGCCTCAAAATAACATCAACCCATAAACCCCAAAACAATAGCGTCTTGGACAAAAGGTATAATTACTCCCATTGCTACCATTATACCACCCAATAAATTCTGAATTCCATGGAACTTAAACTATTTTCTAAACCAAATGTTTCAAGTATACTGTCTGCGCAAACCTTAAGTCCTTTTGTAATTTACGTACTTTGTTTTGAGCGAGCAACAGACAGATCTTAATATGAACTTATGAGATTAGTGCTTCAGCTCTGTTTCCTAATCATAAAAAACGTAGACTTACCTGTTAGAATTCTTCCTAAACCTGTTTTACTTTCCAGAAAAAGACCTACCAATTATCCATTTTAATTTGGCAGTTAAACCTAACCCAGGGACCAATTGGGCAATTCATAAAGCGTTCTGCCTAGGTTTTTCTACCCATAAAACAAGTTTAAAACAAGTGGCAATATTCTGAGAAAAAACTAGAATAGTACATGCAATGGTATGGATGTGATTCGTCACCGAGAAAACTCACGTTAAAATTTAATAGCCAGCGTGGTAGTGTTGGGAGGTGTTACCTTTAACAGGTGTTTGGGTCATGAAGGATCTGCCCTCATGAAGGGATTAATGTCGTCTCATGGGAGTAATTTCTCACTCTAGCAGGACTGAATTAGTTACCACAAAAGCAGGTTGTTATAAAGTGAGGTTGCCTTGTGTTGAGTCTCTGCACACACCACTCGGCTTTCTGTTTTTCCATCATATTGTGACACAGCACATGGCCCTCACCTGAAGCCAAGCAGATGCCAGTGCCATGCTACTGGACTTTCCAGCCACCAGAACCATGAGTCCAATAAACCTCCTCTTTTCTTTATAAATTACTCAGCCTCAGGTATTCTGTTATAGCAACATTAAATGGACTAAGACAGTACACAAGAATTTAAAGGAAGGCACTAAACAAAAGATCAAGAATTTGCTGCTCCATATGGATATGCAGAAGTACTATGACATTTCACTCATTCAACTGTTTGACATACATTGATTGTTTACTCTGTAGAAAACACAATACTTAGCACTGTGGGAAATAAAAATAAATTAGGGCTGATTCTTGCTCTCAAAAAATAATTGTTGATTTTTCAGTGGGTATAGGATTTTTAGGTTTCAGCAGAAAGCCTTTTTTAAAGCAGTTTAAATGCAGAAATGAAGATGTAGTCATAATACTCGTTAATAATCACCTGATGAATGCCAATCTGAAGAATATAATAAAACTCTGCTAAGAATAGCAAAAATTACTGGTTGTTTTTATTCCCTAGCCAAAACCACCATACACTTAAGTTAGAGATGACTCAGTGAAAATAAGTGATCATCTTCACCACTCTTACAAAAAAAAAAATCTGACTTAGAGCCAATTAAAGTGCAGAATCTATTTGCTGTATAAGAAAGAGAGACAAATCAGGGGTTACGTATTCAAAACACTGATGTTTTCTAGTTTGAAGAATAAAAGACAGGATGGACTCTTAATAAATACTCTCAAAGTACATAAAAAATATTTTGTGGGAGATGGTAGTGAACATTATCCTTTTCTACCAAATATAGGATCAAACAGAACGAGCTTAAGCCCTAGAGGGAAATGTCTCATTCTTATATTAAATTGGAAATACTGTCTCATGAAGGACTATACTTACCTCAGAAACAAAGAAATCGCTATTTAAACATCTGAAATATTAATACAAGGGCAGATAGCCATCTCCTCTTTGAAAGAGTTAACAGAAAGGACAGCATGCCTGTGGCTACAGCCAGGCAGACTGCTGTGTCAGTCGCTGGGACAGACACAGGCAAAGGGGAGAGAACCACATGGGCAATTACAGGTGCATTTCTCTCATTAACCAGGTGACCACATGCATGTCACTGGGCCTGGTAAAGCCTTCTCTTTCATAAAGGCACTGATTTTTAATTTTGGTTTTAAGTAGCCTACTTTCAAATCAAAGTCTTACGCAGACCACCTCTTTCCAAACCAATATACGGAAAGGATTAAAGTGAGTGGCTGTGGTTTCAAAGTTAAGAGTTCCAGAGCCCCACTTGTGTGGCCTTCCCCTTATGGCAGTCTTCAGGCATTTCTGTTCAATCCCATGTTCTTACAATAAGTTATTCCTGAAACTTCTTGCAAATGAACATATCTATAATTACATTCAAGTATAAACTGTTCAACAATGATTTCAGGAAGGATTTCAACTTCTTTATTTTTCTCTGCAAGGTATATGCCAAGTGAGTACCCTACTATGAATCCAAGCTTCAGAAGATATTAATGGCAACATCATCTTTGAACTGGATGGAACAGGAATATAAATTATTGGGGGAGATCTAGATTCCTGATGACTGATAATGAACTATCTAAGTGGTTTCAGTTGTTCATGCCAGAAAAGATAAGGCCGTTGTCTATCAACATCTCAGCGTATAAAATAAAAATTTCCCTCAAATTATGTACAACATGAGCAGAAGTAGCCACTGAAAGTTCAGATGGCCCCACCAACTGTCAGACTGATGACTGATGAAACAGAAGTACGAGACTCTACATTTTTAAACAAAAACATGAGGAGGGTCTGGAGTCCCAACAGTAACATTTATTTCTGCTAAATCTGTTGAATTAAGATTTTCATGTCACCATAGATAGGATTTAATTTAAAAAACAGGGCCAATCTTAAATGCCAAATCAGAAAGCTACATTCCTCAAATTTTTTCTATTAGACAAATGTGTTAAGGGAAGACTACTTAGTTGATAAAATTAACCCTAAAAGTAAATCTGGACTGTAAAATCAGGAATATCCAAGGAAATGGATAATCTTTGAATCTGTATACATATAGTTCTTTAGTGTCTTTCTTTTGGAGTCTTACTGGAAGGAGAAAATGAATTGAGTAGCCCTCAAATCTTGGTCTTTCTTTCTAAATCCTTCATTCCACTGCAGCAGGTAGTGTTTCTATAATACATCCAGCACTGTCCTCATCCCATTCCAATTATCTTCTACCTACCAAATGCATCTTGAGTTTTCATCCCTCCAGGCACTGCCCACTTTTCTTGCTTTCTGGGAAACAATCTTCTAAAGTCACCTGTTACCTCCATTTCTCCAGCCTTCTTTCCCATGTCTCTTGCCACTCAGTTTCATGAGCATGTTCCTCTTTTTCTCTCCTCCTTTCATTGTGTTGTTTGTTCCTTAGTCAGTCTCCAACCTCTCTGACTACATGCTTTTCTGAGCAACCTCCAATGTCCAAGTCCAACAATTTGAAAATTAAATTCATCATCTTCCTCCCAAACCTGTTCTTTTACCTCGTTTTACATACTTTGGTTAATTGCATCCATAGCTCATCAGAGGCCCAAGTTAGAAACACTGGATTCTTTCTGGGCCTCTTTTTCCTTCCTTCCCCTAACTGTTCCCCACTCAAATACCACAATTCCTATACCCCTACTCTCCACCATACACACTTACATTTTACAAAGTTCTATCAAGTCCCGAATCCATCTTGAATCATCCCCACTTTGCCACCCTCCCTTGGGTTATTGTCTTAGGCCATTATCTCCCCTAAACTCCTGTGGTTACCCCCAACTAACTAGCTCTCTTGCCTCCAGCCCTTATTTTGTTCATCGTCCACACAGCCGCCAGAACTTTAGTTATAGAACATGCTATTATATCACACTCTGTTTTTAAATTGCTGGTACCTCCTTAGTGCCCTACTTGGAAGATTTCAAACTCTACGTTTTAGTTCTGGTAAGTTTTAATAAACATATAATACCACCTTTCCTCAAAATGATTTCAAGGATAATTTTATCTTTATGGACCAAAAGACATTTCAGCCCCCAGTGGCTCTAAAATCCTAAAGACACAGCAAAGTCCAAATAAGTCAACATGTGTTCTCTTAACTATACATAAGGCAGTCCTCAAACATGAGTCTGTCATATTTCAAAAAACTTTCACATCAGATAAATCGCGGTTGTGGCCAAGGCATTTGACCAGCCTGGGGCAACTTATATAACTTTCAAATCTCAAGTACTTCGTTGGTAAAAATGGGGCTAATACACCTACTTTGCAGGGTTATTCAGACAATTAAATGAAACATTTAAAAGGTGTCAAGTCACACATGACTGATGCCCAGTAATTGCCTTCTTTTTCCCATGGAAGCAAATGTTAAACATAATACACATGCTGGCTAAGCAGGTTCCAGATCAATTAAAGAAAATCCCATTTAATTCTCAAATGCTTAGCTCTAAAGCCAAGAAAATTCGGTCAGCATTCAGCGAACATGTACAGATCCAGGCACTGCACTGACAAGGAGGAAGGGAGGGTTGTGTTCCACCCTCATGAAAAGAAGGTTCTAGTGAAGGTGAGAAGCAAGCAAAACACGCAGCTATATCCAACGGGTCACTAATCGTGGGGCTGAGGTCAGGAAATGGACATGCAGAAAGGTTCCTTCCTTCCATATGTGTCATCCCTTTAGGGGTTACTGCTTTAAAAAATCTGGAGCAGAGTTTCTGGAAAGTGGATTTGTAGAGGGTTTGAAAACCCAGAGCTCTGAAAGGACAGAAAAAAAAAAAAACCAGAAACCTGTAGGCAAGACCAACTTTGGGGAGAATCATGAAAACCATATCTGCATGGCAGATGGAGGGGGGTGAAGGACTCCAGGAGTCACATTCCCTCTCTCTTGCTTTGGTTCACCCCTAGAATGAGTTTGGCAGCTGGGATTGGCAAGAAAGGTAGAGAAAAAAACAAAACCACAAGAGAAGAAAGGAGGCAAAAAGAAGAGAGAGGGACAAAACCCCCAGCTCAGCTATGAGGATGAAGAGGAAATTCCTACAGGCAGATTTTAAATAAGACCATATTAAGTTCTTTCCTTCATTATGAGTTTTCTACTTTATGGCACATGCCGCCTTATTAGCGCAATTCTGAGAGGCTCCTAACTAGTCTCTGCTTCCAGTCTTGGCTTCTCTAAAATAACTCTAGGGAACACCACAGTGCTTACATTCCTAAAATAATGCTTAATCTTCAAATTCCCACACTGAAGAACCAATGAGGACTCTAAATTACCTGCCTGATCAAGTTCATACTTCAGCCTAGTAATCAAGGCCTTGAACACAGTTCAAGTCAGTAAAACTTAAGTGCCAATTATATGTAAGAATCTACAAAGAATATCAGTGAAGGAGGCACACGTAACTATACGGGACAAGGAAGAATTCAGCGAGTGAAACTTTTCAAGGGTACAAAGTTTGATTCCAGTGGGGGAGGGGTGATAACTTGTTTCATGAAGGAAGTGGTCCTCCTGGGCTTTTGAGGAACAGCAGGACTTCAAAAGGCAGAGATGTGTGAAATAAACATCTTCAAATGGGGGAGCAATGATGTGCTCCACAAAGTACATGACGTATCCAAGAAAAAGCAAGCAGCCGTATGCAGGTGAATCTCCTCTCTTTCCCAGGACATAGCATAATAGCATAATGTGATACTAAATCTTGAGTCAGACTGTCTGGGTTCAAATCCTGACTCCACGTGGTACCCTGCACAGCCTTGAACAAGTAACATGCCCACGCCATGCCTCCATTTTTATGTTTATCAAATAGGGATAATCATGATAGTCCACATTCAGATTGCTGATTACCTCAGAGGGCTGCTGTGAGGACTAACTAAGATACCTCCCTGAAATCCTGGTTGGCACATAGTAAGCACACTAACATCAGCTATGACTGCGCTACAAAGGGAATGAGAGATATCAGTGCTTCCATGAGCGCTACGAACTTCATTCAGCAAACCACACAGTGCCACTAGAGGCTTTGGAGCAGAGAAATTACTAAGTCCAACCTGGCATCAAGTTAATCTGATTCCAGTCTTGTGTAGTACACACTAACACCTGTGACTATTTGCACAGATAGGAAAAGGGCCTGAATTAGCATAGTAGAAGCCAGGATAGAAAAGAGTATAACATCAGCTGCGCGTGGTGGCTCACATCTGTAATCCCAGCACTTTTGGAGGCCAAGATGAATGGATCATTTGAGCCCAGGAGTTGAGGAGCAGCCTGGGCAATATGGTGAAAGCCCATCTCTACCAAAAAATACAAAAATTAGCCAGGCGTGGAGACATGTGCCTGCAGTCCTTACTCAGGAGGCTAAGGTGGGAGGATTGCTTGAGTCCACTGCACTACAGCCTGGCAACAGAGCAAGACCCTATCTCAAAAAAAAGAAGAGAGAGGGGAAGGGAGGGGAAAGGAGGGAAGGGAAAGGGAGAGGAGGGGAGGGGAGGGGAGGGGAGGGGAGGGGAAGAGAAAAACATCAGGGGGAGTTTGGAGGAAGACTGAAAAGACAGCATCAGCAAAAGTGCAAGGTATGAAAGAGAAAAATGACCTGAAGAACATTCTTTTACAAACCTACCAAAACATTTAGATGATCAGCCACATGCTACTCTTGATTCTGCTGTTCTCTGAACACCTAGAGTTACAGTGCCTGAATGAAGTCTGGAGGAGTGTTGCACAGGCCCTTTACATATTACTCAGCAGTCATACACATTCACACCCTTCTCTCAAGGCAGTAAGCCCCTTCTGAGACAAAGGCAGTGGGGTGGTATAGAAGCTACAGCCCTAGTGGCACAGAAATGGACACACCAAGCATCAGAGATTGGTAAGTCACTGTATGAATTGTGTCTACGTTAAAGAATTCCAATGGCTTCCCCTGTCATCAGGCCTAATTTTTCTTGGTGGAATACCATCTCAGGTTTGGGAACAAAGAAGTATAAATCCATTAATGATGAAAGCTGAAACAGTGCCACATTAATTGAAGCTCCTCTGAATTGCAATAACCTAAGACACACCCACACGCCACACTTAGCCTCTGTTCCTTAATCCACAGTTGCAGTTAGTCAGCTGCCACCCTGAGGGAGGTACCAACACCCAGCGTGCAGCACCTGATTCAGGCTGTTTTGTTGGATTTACTATTTGAAAAAGGTAAAGGCAAATATACAAATCCATGAAACAAAACGCATTTTGCTTCTGCTTTTATTATTCATTCACTGGTACCTTATGTTCCCCAAGTATAGCACAGCATAGGCTATTGTTCTCAACTGAGACTTAGGATGTTAATTATGCACTTCCAATTCCTTCAACATGTAATGATAATTTACAACTAATTATTTCAGCAAGCTGAAGAAATTGTTTTTAGATACATGTCTGTAAATATGCAAGGGAAAAAAACAAAAGAAATATACCTAGATGTTAACAATTACCTCTAAATGATGGAATCATCAGCAATTTAAATTATTTATACTTTCCTGCATTTCCAAATTTTCTAAAGTACATAGTACCTTATAACTAGAAAAGAAAGTTTAAATTTTTAAAGTTTTCCCATACAAATAAAAACTCAATAATAATAAATATGCAATGCCAAATAATTTCACATCATTTCATTAATATCACTTAGGACAAGTTATATATATATGTGTGTGTGTGTATACACACACACACACACACACACACACACACGCATGCACTTAATGTTTTGCAGGGCAACAGGGAATACTAAAGCAAGCCAAAGAACCACAGAAACTCCTCCATGCTAAGGGGTTCATACAACTATCAAATTGCTTAGCAAGAATTTTTCAAAGAAAGAGCTTTCTGTTCACCAAAGACTTTCAGTATGTTTTACAGGTAGGCTACAAAGAACATTTATTACCTAATCATTCTCTAAGAAGTCATCTATTAGAATTTTAAGTAGGAAAAACTACACACACCCCCAATCATTCTTCACCCGATGGTATATTTTGTTGGGACTCCAAATGTTGTGGAATACAATTGTCATATAACAAGTCTTGCTAGTCCCATTAAGAGACAAGAGGCCATCAAAAATTATAGACGTTCTAAAGTATGAAATAGTATTAAAAGTCACTAGAAGATTAAAATAATCGAAAAAGAAATGCCATGTCCCAAGAGGCCAGCACCTATCATGTGCATCAGTTTTTCCTCGTGGCCTGTTAAGTTCCCTGGGAAAGGGCTTCTGTCACCCAAAGATATCCAAAGCACAAAGACTCGTGTTCAGCTTCCCTGGGGCAAGAATGAGGCACATCCAGACCTGAATCTAAAACCTTTAGAGTGACAACTGTACCTGAAACCTGGGACTACACGGCACTAGCAGTATAAGGCCACAACTACTGAAATGTGGAATACAGAGAAAACACCAGCCAAATCCCAAGGAGACTGGTGCACAAAGTCTCCATAGACTCATATCACAAGCGTTATCTGGATCTATGTACTCAGAGTAGAAAGAGACCAACTTCCACCAAGATCTGTTCAAAGTAAACCATTATATCATTTTTCACATTTTTAGCCCCGATTAACAGGTAGAGGTTTGAGGTTTGAGACAAGTTTCCAGATTTAAATGCACGTCTGAGCCACAAATGATAAAGAACTTTCCCAAACTCACCTGGGATGTTGAGACTTCTCTTTGGGGGGAGTTTTCCCCTTCTCCAGATTCAGACATTAAATCAAGGCCAGATGTGGAAGACAACGTGGCTTTAGAAGTGGCAGCCTGGTCTTGGGAAAGAGATGAGAAGGGGGATGTGGGAGAGGGCAGCCTTGTCACATCTTCTGCTGTTGCAGCTACCTCTTTCTGGCTAGATGAGCTTGAAGCCAGTTGGGTTGTGTCCAGGTCTGGTGCAGGGGTGCTGACCACACTGTTTTGCGCTCTCTTAATGTCTTCGACATCTCCATTATACTTCCAAGCATCATCCATCTAAATAAGAAAAAATCACTTTAAACTTGATATTCTGTTACCTTTATTTCTGTTTCTAAAAGTTAATAATTAAATTAATATTTTAAAACGAAAATAACATACCTCCCACAGTAACATAACTATTGCTAAAAGCTTGGACTGAGTTCCTTCACACTAATAGATCAACACACACGTAGTAGGGGAAATTGTTTTAGCAAAAGCATTCATATCACATACAAACTTCTGAAATTTGCTTTGCTTGTTTGCTCCAAGCAAACATCTTAAGCATTAAATTTCCACTGAATTTAAACTGGCATAAAATAAAATTGTGTGTTATGTACAGTTTACACAACAAGATGGTGTAACTCCAACCTCTGTACAAGTTCACCAACATTTTGCTCTTCAGAACAGACTAAACGAACTGAAAACATTTTTTACCATGTAAGATCTCAGGAATGATGAGATTCCCCTTGACTGAGAGCCAAAAGGTCTTGGTGATACACACACACACACACACACACACACACACACACACACACTCTAAGTTCTGGGGTACATGATAATAATGTGCAGGTTTGTTACATATGTATACACATGCCATGGTGGTCTGCTACACCCATCACCCCATCATCTACATTAGGTATTTCTTCTAATGCTATCCCGGTCTTGGTGTTCTATCTGTTGATCCACTCCAGGTCATCAGATAAAACTCTAACCAGTCCCTTTACTTGCTGAATATTCTGTAGTATGGACATCAACAATTTATTCATTTGATGTGCATTTAAAGTTGCTTAAAATGTTCTGTCACTTCCAAAAATACTGCAACAAATATCCATATCTCTTTATAATTGGAACTTTCATTTTTATAGCACAGATTTCCAAAAGTAGGCTTGCTGGAACAAAAGTTTATATATATATATATAGTTTCTAAAAATAATTGTAGCAATACACTCCCGAAGTAATGTATGAGAACATCTGTTTCTCTGCATCCTTGCCAACGCTAGACATTTTCAATGTTTTAAGTCTATATGACTCTGATGGGTAAAAAGTTATATGCCTCATTTTTGCTCCAGGGAAGCTGAACATACTTCTGTGTGCTTTGTTACCAGCCATTTGAATCTCCTCTCTCTTGAAATGGCCTCTACTTTTCTATATTCACTTTTCTAGTGCTTTTCCTTACCCATTTGTGGAAACATTTTCTGTCTTAGAGATATTTACCCTTTACCTATAATACATTTTGGTAATATTTTTCTGAGTGTACATATATTGTTTTTTGACTACGTAAAGGGGGTCTGCCATGAAATTCTATGTTCAGGAGTTTCCCAGTTAGCCTAGGTAGGCTTCTCTCACCTCAAATATTCCGTTTTTTATACTCTTTTAGAGTTTAGGACTGTACCTTAGCAGAGCTAAAAACAATCTGAACATTAATCATAGGACTGTGTTGCTGCCTTTCGCATAATTCAGATTAACACATTCATTGTTGGATATGGTAACACTTAGGAAAAATGCTTCAATATTCTATCTCCTTCAAAATCCCGATATTAATGGAAATACACACACACACACACACACACATATCTGTATATATATATATAGATATATATATATATAAACAATAAGATGTATTCTAATCATTATATTCAAACATATCAAGTTCTGATGAAGAAATCTGAAAAAAGCAGAAATGTGTCCATAAGCATCTGAAAACATCTAGGCTAAACCATATGAAATTGCTGTTCTGTAGGTCAAGAAGAACAATCATACCGACAACTTCATACTTTTCAACCTAATACTTTACAAAAGGTACATCTTAAAAAAAATGACGTTATAAAATAATACTCTGCCTTAGAATATATCTTATTCATTCTTTAAAATGTATCAGCCCTATTTTCACAGAATTGAAAGTTTAATAAATTCTATATCATTGCTATATCTTAAGCATTAAATTTGCATTGAATTGGCATAAAATAAAATTTCCCTCTATATGTTATGTATAGTTTATGCATCAAGTTGATATAACCCCAACCTCTGCACAAGTTCACCAACATTTTGCTCTTCAGAACAAACTAAATGAACCGAGAACAATTTTTTACCGTGTAAGATCTGGGGAGTGATGAGATTCCCCTTGTCTGAGAGCCAAAAGGTCTTGGTGTGACCACAGATGTTAACCTGGCTGTATCAGTTTTCTGGTAACTTCTGGGGAGAGAAGCTGAAACACGAGTCGACTCCATTTGTGTGCTCAGTGAACGCAGAGAAGACAAAGAGGCTGGACACTGTTCCTCCATGGGACTTTGAGAAGGAAGCTGAATTTCAGTAGTTACACTGTCCTCTCTTTTTGCAAAAATGGCAGAATCTTCTTTAGGAATTTCTGAAGGATGAGTTGTTCCCTTCTCGTCTACTCTTTCACTCTGGTAACTTGCTTCTGACATCGTCAGTGTGGGGGGTCGCTTTTCTTCATCCAGCACATCATCAAAAGAATACATTCTCCTCCTCGATGGAACTGTAGACTTTTGATTTTGGGATTCCCTTAGCAGAAAGAAATGCACCATCACCACAAAGATACATATTTGACACAGAGAGGTGGAGAGAGAGTAATCAACACATAAAATGGACTGGGAATAAAAAGCTGTTAACTTCACACAAGAATCAATGCAACACTTACAGAGCATAAAGACGTAATTTTTTTTTTTTTTTTTGAGATGGAGTCTCGCTCTGTCACCTAGCCTGGAGTGCAGTGGTGCGGTCTCAGTTCACTGCAACTTCCACCTCCGGGGTTCAAGAAATTCTCCTGCCTCAGCCTCCTGAGTAGCTGGGATTACAGGCATGCGCCACCATGCCTGGCTAATTTTCTTATATTTTTAGTACAGACAGAGTTTCACCATATTGGCCAGGCTGGTCTTGAACTCCTGATCTTGTGATCTGCCCGCCTCAGCCTCCCAAAGTGCTGGGATTTCAGGTGTGAGCCACCCTGCCCAGCAAGATGTATATAATTATCCCTAATGTCCCAGCTAAGAAAGAACAAGAACTTGACTTCTTTAATTAAAAAGGTTCTCAAATACTTCACTTGGAAATATTTTTTTTAATTGTAAAGAGATTTTAATAATGAAACAAGGAAATTTTAGTAAGAGATTATTCACGAAATTTTATCCACAAGTTTATAACTTTCAAAATTAGAACACTATAAATATCATGATTGATAACCAATTTGAACCTTCCAAAGTTATAGATTAATTGACAGCCCTATGAGGACTTTTACCTGCAAAAATCTCCAATAATTAAGTAAAAATAAAAGATTACAAAAGACTCAGGCTTTTGTGGAGATCAAACTAGTGTATGATTTCATACAGCTTGACAGAACTTGTATGAGCAATTATTAGGGATTAAAAGTCACCATTCATATTTACAGAAAGGTTAACAAAACACCCTCATCTCTCACATTTAGAAAGGAATACCTACCTTCCAACCTAACTGAATTGCATTTAAGTGAAGGAAATTGTGCTTAGCATTGGCTTTTAGGGCAGAGAGCAGCCTTGTTTCATTTCATCTGACAGCATATTTCCTTTCTGACATTATTCTAAAAGCATATTTTCCTTCTCCTTGACCTGTAAATACCCTAATGTTTCACACAGTAAGGAATGCTTTTCAGGTAAGTTTAAATTTGACCTTTACACTGTTATGTTGCAAAGCAAAGAATAAAACACACAAATTTATAAAAACTTTCAAATATAATGAATTATACCATTAAGCATGAAAAAGAACTTTGTTATATTTTATATAATTTAGTTAAAAGAGCTGGTTTTATTGGACCATCTCATTCCTTAATTCGCTTAAGAGTAAAATGTAGTGTATTTCCTGCACCAAACATAGCCAACGCCATCCAGTTCTGCATGTGAACGTGCAATGTAAGAGAAGAAATAATGAAAATCTATTTTAAGTCCTCATTTATTTTGTTACTCTAAGTCACTATTTCAACGATGCTTTGTTTTTTCACTGCAGACCAAAAATCTGGAACGTTTCTTTGCATATTTGACTAAAATTGAATATTGGTGTACACTTAGTCACACTACACTTACACAAAATACCTATTTATAACCCTGGCATCCCCCCCCCTGTTACAACCAAGGTGCATTCAGCATTATTACCTGTCCTGGAGCATTTCCTTAAACGTCTTAGAGCTTCTCTCAGACTTCTCAAGTGCCTGCTTTTCAATTTCTTCCCTCTCTTCTTTTTTCTTCTGCAGATCTGAAGTGTAACTTTTTCGACGATCTTTCCATTTTGCAAGGTCCTGACAGAAAAATCACATCAGCGGGCACACCTGAATGTCTACACACCGTTTCTAGCCGCAAGAATGTGCCAGAGTATCTTATTACATCACTGAAACTATTCACTCCAACTGGATGCCAAGGTGCCCTAATTTTGCTTTTTATAGCCAGCGTTTCTGTACCAAGCGTTTATCTGTGTCTGTCTGAAAAACCTGACCTAATAAGATGATAGACCCCATTTTTGTTTTTCCAGAAAGTATCTGCCTCATTGCACACTTCACAAAGAATGCTAAATGCTCGTAATTAGGTGACAGATAGATCAGGAACTGTTTCAAATTCGTTTTCATCTCACTCCAAAAACCTGGCTATTTTGTGAAACATGTTTCACTGGTGAGACTGAAACAAACGCAACTGTGATGGTTAAACGTAGATGCAGTCTGTCTTTCATTTAACGAACAGAGCTCAATCCCTACTTTGAGACAGGTCCAAGTGTAGGAACTATTAATACATGCATAAGGTGTGGTTCCCCTCAAGAAACTCTCAGTCTACAGGGGAGAGACAGATATCTAAATAAAAGTTCAGAAACGAGTGTGACAGGGCTGCGTGAGAGAGTGGAGTCCTAAGGAGACCACGTGGCCGGTTCTACCTCCGGAAGGGGAGGCTGTGGAGAGACTTTAACTGGGAAAGTGAGACTTGAGCATGTGATTTCAGAAGGGGTAAGTCCACCTAGGTGAGGGTAGTAAGGAACATGTGGCGAGAACAAACGAACACCTGTCTCCCATATCCCCAGGAACGTTATGTCTAACTTTGCTGGGTGACCCCAGGGACAATCAACCTAATTCAGCTTTTCACTTACCCCTAGAAACCTAGGCTGGTTCTGACACCCAGGGGGTTAAGACATTTTGCAAGGTATAAAGTTTTCCATGTCTCCAAAATAGAGAAACACCATGCTAAGAACTGTTAGTGGCATTCCAGTCCAAACAGAAGTACATTCAAGGTCTCAGACAAAACCAAACTTCACCCCCAGGGCATGCAAAGTAAGTTTGGTTTATACCCCTTGCCAGCCCACGGAGCCTCCCCTGCTTTAATAACAGCCTGAGACCAATATGAATTTCTTCCAGAAAGAACAAAAGCAATGCACATTTAGTCCTATAGCATAACCGCCATGAATTTTTATCTGATTTAACCTAACAGATAAGCCCTTAATACTTAATTTCATACCAGAAAATTCACCATGTATTTTGACAAAGTGATACTGAATTACTATTTCTTGACAATGAAATTGAGTTCCCAATTGAAAGAGGCACCAGAATTTAGAAAGGTAGGCAGGGCAGGAGTTTCTTCATTTCAGAGACTATTAATTTCTCTGAAAATTAAGATTCACTCTGACTCCTATGTTCATACTATCGCTCGGCTCTCACCACAAAGTCGTCCTCAAATTCCTTTGGGTTTGCTCTCATCATTTGTCTACAGTATTTCTTTGCATTTCTTCAGTTTTTCACAATTACTTTATTCAAATAAATGGTCAAGCTTTTTTCTTCAGGATCAAAACTAAAGATTAAGTCTATATCTATATAAACACCTGGATATATGTCAATTCTGCAAAAACATTTCATTTTGATTCATATTAATGACTTCTCCAGCTAAAATATTGCTCTGAGTTATATTACTTATTTCTCCCCAAATCTCCTTAATTAACTCTTAATTATTAACCCTTTTCATCTCTCCTTACTGATGCCAAGATCTCTGCCAGAGCCCTGTTCCTCTTCTCTCCCAAAACTTTGGCCAGGTCTTTCCCATCAGGAGTATACTTAATGTGCATATTCCAAATTCAACCACCAAAACAAGTGGATAAGTTCACTATACTGCAAGGAAGCAACTCACATTTTTGAGAAATCAGGGAATATTAGAAAATAAACATTCAGGTATATTTTTCACAATGGCCTTTAAAATATGCAACAATAATAGGAAAAAAAGGTTTAAAAATCTTTGTAAATGAAGTTGGTCACATTTTATAAAGAACTGAATTCTGTAACAGCAAGGAAAATGGTCTTTAGTATACTGACTTTGAGAAAAGCAAGGAACAGTCAAAAAAATAGACTCTCCCCCCTCCCAACCCCCCAAATACTCACATCCTGCCATTTCTGATCTTGTTCTTTTAATTGCGATTTTAATTTCTGCATCTCCTCATAACGAAGCTGACGCAAGTTTTGAACATCCTCTGCGCTGACATCACTCATGGACTTACTCCTACAGTAAAAACACTCATGGTTACTATGGAAGTTCACATGACCAGACTTAGGGGTTAAACTGAGGTTGGACTTGCATTTGGAAATTCCACCTAAATTTCTACGTAGACGCTTCAGTGATAGTGTCACAAAAGTAGCACTACAGAGATAGATTGTGTTTTTCCAAAACTCAGAAACAAGAGCCTAGCACTCGAGTGTGAATTTTTTCACAAAATGGCTAGATTAGCCCTATATAAATCTGACAAAAAAATAACCCCGGGTTCATATTTAAAGAGGTCAATGCATAAAGGGATTACTTTAGGGAAAAAAATAGTCACTAGAATCATCTCTTTTTATTTTCTATCTCCCTTAAAGATAATCTGCTAAGGTTTGGCTGCCTTTTCTGGGCACTTATCAATAATTTAATGTTTACCTGATATTTTTCTCCTCAAGTTCAATACCATGAATAAATGTGCTGCTGCTTCTAAAAGATTCTATAAGAACTGCCCTACCACAGCACTAGACTTGTTCTCAAAGCACCACACGTAGTTTCTAATAGTCCTTTATAACTCCCTCTATAACCCTCTTCTTTTATGAGGGCAGCTTGCATGCATTCAACTTGTAACACAAGGTTGGACCGAGGTTAAGCTTTGGGAGAGCTCAATCCACAGTAGAAACCAATGAACAGAGTGGGGCATTGGGGACAGGCACATGTGTGCTCTCTACATGTACATAAAAGAGCCAGGCAAACTCTACCAGACAGGAAAGAGAGATGGAGGGTGGTCTCAAGGAGAGGGAGAGGTCAGATCTAAATACTGAGGAGCAAGTAGGAATGAGAGAAAGAGCCTTTGAAGCTCTTTCCTACTGATCTTTTATACTGCACTCCTGACTTTATTTAGGTAACTGTACATCTCCTGCCTGGGCATCTAAATTTTGCCTTCCAAGAAGTTGCCTTAAAGCATGTTTGCTCTTAGCTAGTTTAGGAATTCCTAGCTTAGCTAGCTCATGGAGTTAAAACTTCCAAGTGATTCCCAGTTCCATAGTTAAGGAACCAGTCCTTCCTTACTGGTCCTTGAATAAATAATTCTGCAAAGATATCCCCTAAGCACTTCAATTGTCAAAGGACTGATTAAAATAATTTCTAGAAGGGATTTTGTAAACTGTAACTCACTAAATGCATAGTTATTGTTGATGTGACCAAACTCAATCTTGTCCCCAAACCCTGCTTTTCAAGTCTTCTGATTACTAATGTTGCTACCTGCCCTCCAGTCTTCCACATCTGAAACCTAAGAACCACTTTTCAGCGTTGTTTCTCCCTTCTCCCCACCTTCCATTAGTTATCAAGTCATTTCATTCAGTGTCTCTTTCTTTCCATCTCTGTTGCCAACACCCTAGATCAGAGTACAGTCAACTCACCTAGACTTCCAAAATGGCTTCTTAAATTAACACCCAACCTCCAGTTTCAACAAACGTCTTTCCTAAACTATTCCCTCTGATTCAAAAGCCCTTTACCAGTATACGTAACTTCTTAAATGCCATTCACTCCTCAGGACCCCAGACAGGTATATCCAACTTCTATTCATTCTCCACTTGGAAGTCTAATAGGCATCTCGAGTTTGTCACAGACAGAAAACCTGATTGTCCCCTTCACAACCTGCTCATTTCTCACTTTCCCGACATCAGTAAAGGTCACCTCTATCCTTCCCAACATTAGGTCACACATCTTGGAGTCATCCCAGATTCTTCTCTTTCTCTCATATACCATAACTGGTCCCATCAGGAAATCCTGTCCCTCTGCCTTCTAAATATATCTAGAACACAACCACTTCTTACCACTTCCACCACTGCACCCTGATCCAAGTGTCTCTTTCCTGGATGATTACAATTATTACAATAATCACATCACATCTGCTACCTGGATGATAACAATTATCACATCACCTCCTACCTGGATGGTTACAATTATTATAATAATCACATCACATCACCCACCTGGATTACAACAGTCTCGCTGCTTCCACCCCTTCCTACCCAACAGCAGCCAGAGAGGTCCTTTCCAACTGCACTCAGATCATGGTATACATCTACTCAGCACCCACTCCTTTCTTCCCATTTCACTAAATTAAAGGCAGGTTCTTCCAAAACTTAAGAGGTCCACCATCCCTGGTTCCTACCTCCCTCTCTGTGCTCATTAGCACCATGCTCCCACTCCCTCTGCTCCAGCCAACTGGTCTCCCTGCCCTGTTTACACCTCCTGCTTTTCTCCCTGCTCTTCAATCTGCCTGGAATGCTCTTCACCCAGATATCCACATAGCTTCTCTCTCACTTCCAGGCATCTGCTTAAATGCGCCCTCTGTGTTTCCTTCTCTGACCACCTTACCAGAAACAATTAATGCCAACCTGTCCTTTGCCCTTTCTCCTCCACAGCATTTCTGTCCATCAGAAATGCACATTTATTTACATATCACTTGCCTTGCCCTGTAAGATTATAAAGCAAGAATTTTCTAATTCGTTTGCTGGTACATCACCTGTACCTGAAAGGGAACCCAGACCTGCTGGATACATGTGTTAAATTAATGATCTAGATAATATTCAGCACTTTGGTGAAGTCTTCCCAGCTCTTCTGTATCAAAGCTTATCTGTCCCTCCTCTCAACCCCTCTACAGCTTCAGCTACAGCTTTTTCATGGTACTAAACCCTCAGCCTTATGTCTTGTAAGGTGCATGTGTGTATGCACATGCGTGTTTGGATTCCCTTCCTCACAAGTCATGTGCTGCTTACGAGGAAAACACATTAGCAGCACAAGGCGTGTAGGATATCCTCATTCAATGTCTGTGATAAGAATGAGGTAGGTTTTCTCTTATTTAATCAAGTAAAATTTACTATACTTAAAATGTTTCTAATTCTTTTTGTAAGATTATTATGGCTATCCCCAGCTCCATGAACAAAGTTTTATAGCATTTATTAAGGACTATTAAGAAATAAATTATATAGAGAGAATATATGAGGACATATATGAATATAGATGGATCTATTAATGTAATATATCTAACTAGGTATGACTACTTATAAAACTGATTTGTGTGAATTTGAGAATATAAATTCACATAAGTCACACAGTGAAGAATGAGGCTATTTGACCTAATACTATGACAGACTCACTAAGAAAAGGCAGGAAAAATTTTTCAAGAACCATGCATGAGGGTATCTAGACACTCAACACATGAGATTACATAAACTCCAGGACAAAAAAACAAAGGAATGCTAATGAATACTTTCATAATCTTGTGATGGGAGGAAGGCTAGAAGGCCCAGGGTCTCCCAAGGGTGCTCTCCTTTGGCCCCAATCCTCCTGCACCATGCAATGCTAAGGTGTCTTCCCGTGAAATGTCCTTCTCAAGAACAGAGGCTGCATCCTCCTCCTGGGTGCCCCCAACACGAAGCAGAGCCTGACACACAGGCAGTCCTTAATGTGAACAAAGTGAACCGAATACACTCTGAAGTAGACAAGTCTCTGTGTAAGGCAGAATGTGAGCACAGTTCACTCCCTAGGGTACATGAAGTTACCCACATCGAGACTGCACACATTGGATAGCAGCTGGAGCCAGGCACCACAACAAGCCAGGAGGGGAGGGCTGCAGGCCCAGCCATGGTGCCCATTTTCACCCCAACCTAACACACATCAGTTCGCTTCCGAGCCCCGGTTTCTCACCTGCTAAGTGAGGAAGGGATTATGAGAACTGGATATGGCTGTGTGAGTTGCATGTTTTAAACCACGTGGACCATACACTAACTTTCTTTAAAGCAAACATGATTACATGGGATCTCCCACAAGCAAACTCTCCAAGCTGCTTCAAATCAGAGAGGTCCCCGCAGACCACAATGATACAATCTAGAACTTCTGGAGCAGAGGAAGGAGTCTCTTAGCCAGATCACAAAGAATTATTTCCTCCCTTATCAGCATTAATGGCATAATATTCAGCTTCTGAGGGCTTACTCTGTGCCAACAACCTCGCCAAGCAGTCTACGTGAATTATCTCAGAGGCAAAGCCCGAGTCCAGTTCTACCACTCACAAGTCACATGTCCTTGGGAAAGCTGCAATATTTGTTTCTCTACCTCCACATCCCTATCTGTCAGCCTCACAGATTTGAGATAAGCACCAGAGATAGCATCAGAAAAACTGTTTGGGAAAACGATGAAGGACTGCACAGCTCTAGTATGTTTTGTTGAATGAAGGGTGATTAGATGCCAAACCACATGTCTCTGACAAGTCCTGCTTCATTTGTATTTCCTTATTTGGAAGGGCTCCAATTTAGAACTGCAACTGGATTTTTTCCAAAAAATACACATCTAGCATCTTGCCTTTCTGTTGAACAGAATTTTTTAAAAATAGCATTTGGGAGGAAACCGAGGAAAAAGGAGAAGTTTAAGGAAGAAGGTGTCAATCATAAAATAAGGTTGCTAAAGTCTTACTGTCTTCTCCCACTACGCAGACTGCCTACTATGCTCCTCTACTTACTCCAGGAGTGAGAGGAGTAATAGAGGAGTAAGGGATCAAAAAGGACCAGCATGTAGCACATTTTCTCAAATATAAAATCATGGATAGCCTCATACAGCAAAAAGAAATTCCATGATACTAAGGTTAGGGATCCTCAACTTTCGGAGGGAGATAGGAATATACTGCCTTATGTACCTCTAAGTATATTTCCATCAGGTATTATAGAAATTCTCTGAAAAGCAATCAATGCTAAAACTCGGGCAAGAGGCTTTGGAATTACCATACGCTAGAATAAAAAGGCAATGTGACGAAGATATTTTCATTTAGAGTCTCAGTGAGGGTTCCTCAACAGCACCACCGTTGACACTGTTGTAGGGCACTCCTGCATACTGCAGGACACTTAGCAGCATCACTGGCTAAGGCACTAGTTGCTAGTAGCGCACATACCCCCACCAACCCAGTGGGACAATCAAAAACATCTCCAGACATTGCCAAATATCTCTGGGGGGATGGAGGGAAATCCCTAGAAATAACAAACAGTGGCTTTTTTTCCTCTTCTTTTTTGCTGTCATATGACTTTATAAGTCTACAGAGTCATTTGGCTAAACTCATAAATGAAAAAATGGAATCAGTGTTCATTTCCTATTAATACTGGCAGCAGATTCAACAGCTTAATTGCATACAAGATTATTTCTACATATCCTCACAAAAACTTTGTCATTAATTTCTCTGACAAAACACATGCCCAGATTTTCAAGTTTCATGAAACCATACAGACATAAAACCATGCAAGACAAAAGCACATACAAGAAATAACAACCATACACAAAGCGTCTTACTAAACATAAACAGACAAACTGACAGGTGTTAAATGCTAAATAAAAAGCAAGCCAGAAATTAACAGTCTCAGACTTCGAAAGATACTGCGCATTTCTCTTTAACCCAGTCCCTACAAAAAAGAAAGCATTCATGTTACAGGCAGTTATTTTTCAATGACAGCATGTTGAGCAATAATTCTTTTCCAGGTAACTATGCCAGGCTTGACAACGTACATTATGTTCAGGGAAATATCACCCAGCATAAACACAAAACAAGTTCTAGATTAGAAGCCTACACTTAATCCAATTTAAATTTCTATTTTTACTGCAGCAGATTGACTTAAGAAAAGCACCCGTAGGCCAGGCATGACAGCTCACATGTGTACTCCTAACACTTTGGGAGGCAAAGGCAGGAAGAATGCTTGGGCCCAGGAGCCCAAGACCAGCCTGGGCAACATAGCAAGACTAAAGCACTGGTAACTACAGAGATATAGACTACAGAGAAAAATCCTTTGTTATAGATTTGACTTATTTGACTTCAAGTGGTCCAAAACACACTTGAGTTTTCTGAAGACACATTCATTATAATACTTTCCATTGTTTGACATGTCATGCATTATTCAGTCTCCATTTACAGACAATCTTGCTTTATTTGTGTAGTTACCTTGGCATTAAACTGCATGCAGAACAGCGTTTAAAACAAATATTGTACTATCCAAACAACTATCTTGGGTTAGAAAACATTTGCTGCTCTAATCCAGAAAAATCTTTAGCTTTTCAAGCTTTGGTTTTAGGTTTCTCTTTTCTTCTCTAACTCAGCAATATAACTTACCCTCACTAAGGGGAACACATTCAGCCATTGAAATGGTTGTACATTTTGACATTCCCATCACATACTTGTACTCTGGGTACGTGTATTCCCTTTAGGAAAAGCAACTACTTTTGAGAGCTGCTTACGTTATAAAGTTATATTTAATTTACAAATGAAAATTCTTCTGTAAGTTAGAATTCAACATGCTTAAAGCTGCAAAGAGATTTTAATCAAGTTAAAACAGCTTTCAATGACTTGAGAGTAGCAAATACTTAAGCATCATGCAGATGAGCTGGATAGGGGACAATGTGCCTTAGCATGGCACATGGAAAGCATGCAGGGACCCTGGGTTTTAAAATCAGTGGCTAGGCCAGGCACGGTGGCTCACGCCTATCCCAGCACTTTAGGAGCCCGAGGCAGATGGATTGTTTGAGGTCAGGAGTTTGAGACCAGCCTAACCAACATGGTGAAACCCTGTCTCTACTAAAAATACAAAAATTAGCCAGGCATGGTGGTACCTGCCTGTAATCGCAGCTACTCGGGAAGCTGAGGCAGGAGAATTGCTCAAACCCAAAAGATGGAGGTTGCAGTGAGTCAAGACTGCGCCACTGCACTCCAGCCTGGGCACAGAGTGAGACTCTGTCTCAAAAAAAAGAAAAAAAGAAATCAGTGGCTAACAAGTACTTGCAATTTGTTGCGTATGGCTCAGTTACGTTCAGTAGCTTCCAAGATTTCTGGATTATCAAAACTATAAAAAGCTATCAAAACTAGAGATTCTTATAGGTGAAGTAAATCCTTGTAAGGGGAGATAATTAGCCACTAAGGCTTGAGCAGATTAAAATATTTGTCATCCTTTAACTCTCTTCCTCTTGTTCAAATACTATTAGCCCTTAGATTCACAAAGTTACAAAGTTTGG
Source organism: Cacajao melanocephalus (assembly GCA_963573385.1). Taxonomy (NCBI): domain Eukaryota; kingdom Metazoa; phylum Chordata; class Mammalia; order Primates; family Pitheciidae; genus Cacajao; species Cacajao melanocephalus. The sequence continues at coordinate 100,818 of CAUYLG010029095.1, forward strand.
TGGAAATTATTAAGATATAGCCACCTTGTCATTTTGTACTAAGAATGAATAAATGATTTATCTAATAAATGTAGTTTTTTCCTGTAATCCCAGCACTTTGGGAGTCCCCAGCGGGTGAATCACCTGAGATCAACAGTTCAAGACCAGGCTGACCAATCTGGTGAAACCCCGCCTCTACTAAAAATACAAAAATTAGCCAAGCGTGGTGGCATGCAACTGTAGTCCCAGCTACTCGGGAGGCTGAGACAGGAGAATTGCTTGAGCCTGGGAGGTGGAGGTTGCAGAGAGTCAAGATAGTGCCACTGCACTCCAGTCTTGGCAACAGAGCGAGACTTCATCTCAAAAACAACAACAACAACAACAGAAGTAGTTTTTGCAACAATGGTACTAAAAATTACAAAGATTTTTGCAGTTTTTGAAGGCCAATTTTGTACTACAAACATAGCTATGTTATAACTTTTTTTCCTAATCAGGAATATTGAAAATATAATACCTCCAAATACCACTGAGGGAAGATTAATGCTTCCCTGCTAACAAAGTTCCCAGGGGGCCAATTATACGGATAATGTCAACTGCGTGTATTCTAAACTTGAAGGAAATGCTCATATTCTTTTTCTATCACAGATTCTCTAAAATGTAGTAATTTGGGCTTTAGCATCCACAAATCAGAATTTTAGTCTATGTAGCAATCAAATACCAAAATACATATACCTAGTCTTAGGCAAGTGTTTCTGTTACTTTTAATCAACTCATTAAATTTTTAAAAAGGAAGAAAACAAAAGGATGGAGCTGAATTTTAAATTTCTAACAAAACAAACTATTTTGTCAAGCACTGGGCACTGAGACACAGAAATATTACCATTAGGTTGCAAAATAAAGATTTCCCATTTTAAAAATTTCATGCACAGCACACAGCATCCCCATTTAGTGACATGCCATGCCAGAAATACGGTAAGTTAAACAAAGAACAAACAATATGCACAGATATTTTACTGTGAACCACATAACTTACCCATTCTCACCATAAATCTTTTGAAAGAGTCTAAGAAACCAGAAAACCAAAAATTAAAAAGTCATTTTTCCCAGTTGTATTAGTTTGTAAATTTTTAATGTCTTTCACTTAACAATCTAATTGGAGATGGACAAATCTCAAAAGGTCACTTCTTCCATCTCATTTTTGATCATGTCTCAAATTCTCATCAATATCCTATCTCAAGAAATTCAGATTTCGCAAAATGAAGAATTTCCTCAATTGACTGTCAGCTAAGGCATCCATAAGAAAAGGCTTCCCGTTGTCAGGAACAGGTAAATTAGATTTGGATCCTCTAATTTTATTCAGCCTAATCAGATTTGTCCTTTCCTAGGTTCAACAAACTGAACATTCATCAAAAAGGCAAGTTGCATAATACAAACTATCAAAATGGCTATGATTACATACATATAAAATTCAGCAGACAACAAATACCATTCATGCATTTTAACGTCAAAGTTTGCACTGAACTTTATAAATAAAAATAAGTTACAAATTGATAGTCCAAGAAACCTAGGCCAAAACCAAAAATTAAGTTAGATGAAATTTGCAATGCCATATTTTAAGGGAAAATTTTACTCTCCCCCACCAAAATCAGACATTCCAAAATGTGAGCAATGCATCAAACCAAACTATAACCAGACTGTTACAGAAATGCCTGAACATGAGAAGTCTGTAAATGTAAGCTGGAAAACATTTTATGAAACTTCATATTGCTGAATAGTATCACAGTACTGCTTAAGTGAAAGGCAACCTTTATGTATATATAGTCTTAAACAGGCCTAAATAAGTGATTTAGAGATATGCAAATATGGAATTGCACTTATTCTACAAAATGACTGAGGGATTTTTAAAGCAAATTAAATTTTACGGTATGCTTCGAAATGGCACGCAACATGCAGAGTTGAGCAACACGATGACCTGCTTTCTCGCATGAGAAAAGTCACACAAGACCATCCATTACAAGCAAAATTCTTGCAGAAACAAACTCTGACCTCTCCACCATCAGCCTTTTCTTGTGCCTAAGTCTGCTGGCCTCCCGTATGGCCTCCCATCTCTGCATGTCAGCCTCACTGCAGGGACCAGGGGTGAAACTGATGGGAGGCACCGTAGTTCCCAGTTTCCACGACTGAATCTTACGCGTCAGCATGTCATCTTTCTTCCGCCGATAGGAAGGAACTAATATTCTACAGCTATTACTTTTTTCTTTGGATGGGCACGTCCTTTCAAGTACACAGAGAAATTTTGCTTGCATTTCTGGAGGAAGAGTCCAGGGTTCAGGGAAAGGGACTGGGTGGTATCTATCTGGGGCCCCGGACAGAGGCACTTCTTTCTTCTGTGCTGGAATTCGGCGAACAATCATATCGTCTTTTTCCAAATCTGGAAGAACAAGTTCACCTTCTCTACACTGTAAAATTATATCTCGTTCTACAGAATCATCTTGCTCAGAGAATCTTCTAAAGTCTTCAAAAGCTCGGAGAACATATGGATTTGCATGGAAAGCCCCAGTCTTTCTGACAAAGAAATCATCATTCTCTAAGTCAGGAACCAGGGCTGCCATCTCGAGGTCATCTCTTCTATAGCCTGGTTCATAAGAGAGATTCTTCCTGCGGGTTATGAGCCTTGGGCCAGAAGTGGGATCAATTTTGGTATGTGTTTCGGAAGACAAGATGTCATCAGAGTATGTTTGGAGGGCCTGAAGCAGTAAAAACTGACTGATGCACAGAAAGGAAAAAGGAAAGAGAATCTTATTAAGTTTGGGAAGAAAAGGTAATTAGCAGATCGACTAGCCAAAGGTAATTAGCAGACCAGCTAGCCAGTTGCTGAGAATAAATTATTTTAGAGGACCACTGGGGGGACTCTTGCTAAGAAGACAGACTAGCGTTTAATCCAACACCCAGGATTTTTCTGGATATTCTCTAAAGAAATAAGAGCAGATTATGCTTCTCAGGAAAGCTGGGCACCATGGAGGCCACTGACGGGGCTGGAGAGTGGACTAAGCCATGAAAGCCACTCCCTGGCACCCCCCTTTTTTTTTTTTGAGATGGAGTCTCACTCTGTCACCCAGGCTGGAGTGCAGTGGCGCGATCTCAGCTCATTGCAATCTCTTCCTCCTGGGTTCAAGTGATTCATCTCCCTCAGCCTTCCGAGTAGCTGGGATTATAGGTGCTCCCTACAATGGCTGGCTAATTTTTATATTTTTAGTAGAGATGGTATTTCACCATTTTAGCCAAGCTGGTCTCAAACTCCTCATCTCAAGCGATCCACCTGTCTTGGCCTCCAAAAGTGCAGCGATTACAGGTGTGAGCCACTGTGCCCGGCCCCTGGTACCCCTTTCTCATTCCATTTGCCACAGCAGCCTAAGTTCCCTCTGAAGAAGAGGAATAATCTTTAAAAGTTCAGGAGTTGGGCATCATGCACTTTATGCAATAGGTATATATAATCAGCAGGAAAAAGGGAAAATATATTGCTTTGAAGTTTTATAAAAGAGCTCAAGGAATCTTCCTTTGTATTTTCCCTAGACTTGCCCTTCCCAGTCTCTACCTAAAAGTTATTTCCTTTCTCCACATCTCCACACACAGCACAACTGTACAATTAGGTAAACTTTCTAACAAGCCTTTTTGAACTGGCTTCTCAAAAGAACTACCACATGTAAATATAACCTGTCTCACACATTATTGTGCTAAAGAAGAATGGGTGAATCCTACAGACTTCCAAGCTGACATAGTGGCACAGAAAGCAGCGTGTTATACATTATGCTTTTGTACTAAGTCTACTAAGTGAGTCAGGTTTCCTGATTGAGTGCAATCAGGTCCCAGGTTAATGGAGCAGCAGAAGCGGGCAGAGGGGTGTCTGAAGCCAGACCCCCAGCAGGCAGGCTCATACAGACAGGGGCACCTGGGCTCATCCGAAGCACTACTGCTTCTCCTGGCTGCATGGGAGTCCGGCGATTTTACAGCCCGTTTGGTAGCTAATTCCAGCAAGAGTGAAGGTCTTTGGCAGTTGCCGTCTAGCCTACGCTCCGCCTTTTGTGCTCCACTAAAAATGGTGGCGCTTCTGTCAGAACCTGAGTCCTCATCCTCAGAGTCTGAATTCCTTCTACTGTGAGTGACACAGAGAAAAGAAGGGAGGAGGGAATGAGACAAGGAATTGGAGAAAAGCAGAACTACTAAAAATAATGCCATGCGATGGCTATGTATAGCACAGGACTTTTTCAGATCCAGATCCTCAGGTTTAAATTTAAACAGAAATTCATTTCCATTATACGGGTTCTGTAGATGCTAGAGGACTAATTAGACTTTCTCAGTCTCTCTTATTTTTATATAAAAAAAAAAAAACATGCACATTGAACCCCAGCTAGGGTATTGAATGAACACTGGTGTAACAGAAACATGCACAACGACAAACCTGAATCCCTGAAATTCCTTATACCATGGCTTATAAGTTTCCCTTTTTATTCTTTTCCAGTTCACATCTTCTGGGGTCCAACATTTGGGAAGAAACTGATCAAAAGCATTCCCTGGGTTTGGCATGACTGGACTTAGCTTGCGCATATAAAGATCATCCTTTATGATGTTGGGTATGCTCCTTGTCTTTGCTTTTTCCTCTTCCAAATAACAAGAGGACTTTGAAGTTCCTTGGACAGTTGGCCAGTTCTCCATACTGATGCCCCAAGTCCTCCTCTGATTACTGTTCAAAACATCCAACCGGTTAAGAGACTGTATGAGCATTTGTGACACAGAACACAAACGGCATGCTTTCTGGCTCACAAAGTTCACACCACTGTGAACAAAGCAAATTAGTTTCCATTCCTGTCACCACCACAGCTCCTAGGACAAAGTTATGATAACAGCATCTCATTTTAATTCAAGGATAGCTAGATACACATGGGCCAAAGATACCGCATTAGAAGCTGTGTTAAAAGAAAGAGGTACGTTACAAACAATTTGGGGTGTTACTTTCTGAATTAAAATCAGAAGCATGATAGACAGCCAGATCCAGGACAAGTGTTTCTGACCTCGTCAGTCCAGATAGCCCAGTGGTGAACACATCAGCAGGAGAAAATATTTGCAGACAAGAGTTAGGAGAGGTGATTTTCGAGATGAAACTCTGGGGCCTCTTTTTCACTTGGAATCTACGATTGGCTAAGTCATCCAAAACTAAGTCCGGAAACCTTCGTTCATCCTCAGAGTCCGAACCACTTTCAAAACCGCACACCTCCCTGTGATAGGAAGCTGGATTTGCAAAACCACACTCTGTTCTGCTAATTTGCTGAGAAATTAAAGGATTCTTTTCACGTCCACTAATATCAATCAAAAAAGGAAAAACATGACATGGCAGGGTTCATCATAAACAACATAAATTATCTGGTAAGCTGAAAAATACCAATAAACTGAAGTCATGCATCTAAAAAAAGACCCAGCAAATCATATGCTGACATTCTAAAACCGAAGAAATAGCTTCAAGATATGTATAACTAAACACAGAGGGATGAAAAATATTCTCACTAGTCCAGCTTAATGTATTATCTAGGAAACACATTTAAGAGCCATTCTTTTTTACCACATTTAACATCTCACCACATTGAAAAAGCATATAACACTCAAAAATCACATCCCATTTCAGTACCTTGAAAATGTTCCATCTGCTTCTGTGTAAACCGGGCTTGCCCAGCTTCTTCTGTTATCCTCATGTTTGTCCGGCTTCTTCTTCCTCAGAGGTGCTGGTACATAGGATGGCTGTCTACTTTTGTTGGGTAAAAAGCGATTGAAGGGTAACGCCGTCTTTGGCTCAACAGCCGAAATCCTTCGATACGACATATCATCTTTATTATAATCCTGCATCTTGAATGTAAATTCAGAATCTGTGTCACTTTCAAAACCTATAAAGGAGGCACAAGAATTAGCTTTACTCTCCAGATTATTCACCTAACTGAAACCCACACAGCGCGCCTGCTTTGTCTTTCCCTTAGAAACCCAGTGCTGCCACTGCTAACTGCAGGGATTATTTTTAGAAATTTGTCACGAAGTTGTGATAAGATCCATTAGGAGGAACTTGCTTTGCATACTGGAGGCACATGCAGTACATTCTTTAGCTGTTGTAGGCTCTAAGCAGAAAAAGTCCTATTTCACTAGTGAGCCCCTTTTCTTCAATCTCTGCCTCCATGATTTTTCCATAAGATTTGCTGATGTGATATACAGAAATAAAATCCAGCAATGGAGTCACAGATACTTAAAACAACATGCAAAAATAATTCTAGGGGAACTCAGTAATTTTAAATAAGGCATGCAGCTATCTATAATTTATATGAGGGGAGAGATCAGGAAAGATGTAGAAAGAGAAGGAACAAAAAAAAAAAAACAGGCTTGCAAAAGGTCTGGATAGATCTTATGAACCGGAGTCACACATTAACTATGAGGTTGAACTGGATGACTTCTTAAGTTCCAAAGGAATCTCAACTCTTACGCCCAAATGAGAGCATAGAACTCACAGTTTCTTCTAAGTGGCCATGGAAATCACACCGGGAACCTTGTATTGTGATTCAACATCATTTAAACACAAATTCAAAAGAATACTCTTTGATACCCCTCAAGGTCAGAGAGATACAAATAGTAATCTGCTTTCTTAAAAGAATAAGAAGAAGAAATCTACTCTTTTAAAGACAAAGGAAGAAAAGGGGAGAGAACAACACTACAGACCCAAGCCAAGTTTTCTCTTTCCTGCCTCCTGTGCATTTGTCAAGATTTGGAAGTGTTACTTCTCACCAGGGTTCTCTCCCGGGCCGTGCACAGAGCCTGGCAGCTACAAGCTCTCAGCAGGTAGAGCACCTGCAGGGTTAACCTGAGCTAAAGGCAGTCTCTTCTCCTCCCTCCAGCCTGGCAGGAAGCTACAGTAAATAACACTGAGAACGGTCTACAGGAAGTCGCTTAACATACAGCTGTAAGGCAGGGACAGAGTAAAAGGAGAGTAGTCTTAGCAAAAGAGAGAAAGTAAACGCAGCTATGACCATGAGGAAGAGTAGTCAATAATCTGGTGCTTTCTTTTTAACATCTTCTAAAAAAGTAAGATATTTATCTCTCATTTCCAATAAGTATATCAATGACTCTTGCCAAAATCTATACATGTGGAATTTTTAAGTCACAAATAGCCTATTTTTAATTTTTAAGTCTTTTTTTTTTTTTTTGGTCCAGTATGGTGCCGTGGAGAGGATTTTTTCCCCAAAATATCATTCTTGATATTCTTTAGTTTTCATATAAAACTAGAGAATGTGGCATTGCAATTCTGTTATCCTAAAAGTATTATCCTACTTACAGTGTTCAACAATTTAGGACTACCATCTAGAGGGTAGCAGCAGAATTTTAACATGCCGATCACAAAAGAGCTTTATCATCCTGGTGCCTCCATCCCAGGCTTTTTTTCCCTTCTTAGTTGTAATTTCCAAGACTTCACATCTGCACTCTTTAAACAGGGTCTGCAGCCCCTTTTCAAAAGATCAGGAAGGGATGTGACAGTGGCCCTCTGCTTTTGGTTACATGTACAGGTGCCCATTCCAACAAGGATCTGAGAAGATGACTTAGCCTCCACACCACTGGGCGGGCCACTGCATCTGAACTGACTGAAGCCTGCATATTCCCACACGCCCTCTGTCTTTTCTCCTTTTATTCCTTAGCTAGATATAAAGTCAATCATTACATAGAGTAGGTTCTTCCAGCAGGGCAAAGAAATGCAGCGGGTTCAGAATGTAAGCCTCTGCTTTTACAGCTCTAACCACTCAGATGAATCACATACTCAGATTCATTTCCTTAAACATATTGTAATCATCATCTGGGCTGTGAAAAATGTCACACCTTAGATAGATAGCAAACAGCCAATACATGTGGCAGTGATATAAAGATTAATGCTTACAAAGCCTTTCACAGTTTTTATTTTTCATTTTTAAAAACTACTACTACTCTGAAAGATAAAGAATTCAGGTTTTTTGTTACCATGCTTAATAAATTATTGATTGATTTTTTTGGAAAACAAATTCCTAGTATGTCGTATTTATGTAAGTTTTACATCAGAAGTAAAACAAAGAATAAAGTCCAGTTAATGATGTGCATACTGAAGCATTTAGGACAGAGTATATAACAAGTGTTTTATACTCTGAAATGCCTCGGAAAATAAGATGATTAAATTATAATAGAGAATGAAAGAAGGAGGGGGAAAGAGAGAGAGAAGAGAGAGACGGGTTTAAGATAAATCATGCATCGTAAAACATCACAGTAGAATTAGGTGGCGAATACATGTGTGCTCACTGTAGGATTATTTTCAGTTTGCTAATTTTTGATATTTTTTGTAACAGATATGCCAGGAAAAATATCTAGAAATATAAAAGTAATATTCCAGATACATGAGCAATGTTAAAATCCCTAACCATCAAGCACAAATTCACAGCCAGAACTCAATGTGTTCACATTGGTGTAGGTAGAAGCACAGAAATATTTCAAAAAAAAAAAAAACTTTGTGATTTCAATCTAGTCAAACCTGAATAGCTGGAGATGTACATTCAGAAATTGCTGACACTATACCCGACAGCCACAGGATTAATATGTGCATTGAAATAACTGAACTGACCATAAGCTTGGGATTTTGAAAGAAGACTCCTTCCCACAACAGAATGTCTCTAACATGTTCCTTTCACACTTGCTTTGTCTTGGGTTAGCTCTGATCCTGAAAGGACCAAAGGAGGATTTCTACCAGCATGTTAGGTGGTGGTACATTACTCAGTCTACAAAGTTTAACATAATATTCTATCACGACAAATAGCAATCATTTCTTCCCATCCATAGAAATAATTGTAAAAATATTTTTCTTGTTTTGGCTTAAGAGAATTTTTTAAATTTTTTGAAAAAAGCCAAGGATGAAAGTTAATAACTAGATTTTTTTTTTTGCAGAATCTTATATTCCTTTTTATGTTCAGATATATCAGCTTATAGAACTCATGAATACAGATCAATAAGCCTGAATCTGGAGAGATAAGAGTCAAGCTAGATTATCACTGATGAAATAGGTCACAGTACTTTCCAGAAGTGAAAGTTTTCAAAAATGAAACTATCACAACCATGAAGGAGGAAAAAATAACAAAACCCCCAATTATACTTGCGTCTCTATGAAAATCCACTTTTAAGTGAAATTTTTGCCTTGTTTTCACTCCATTTTTCTGCTCTATCCTGTTCCCAGTTCTTCCTCGATCTGTAAACAAATAGACTGACAGCCAAAAGCACAGCACACCTTCACGTCCCCCTCTCAGCGTGATATCAGAGGAGCAGCTTGTCAATGACCTAGAACCCAAAGAGTCCAAGCTTTCAAAGGAATCTTCTCTCTTATGGTGCCTTGGAGGAACAAGAAATTCTCCACGTTCAGGACACCAGATGTCACCGTAACCACTGTCCCTGCCACTTCTTTTCAGGAAGCTGGAGTCTTCGAGTGCCTAAAGAAAACATTTTTTAAAGAACTGTAAGTTAAATAAACTGCCAAAAAATATAATTGGTTATTACTTGCTTGTTTGCCTAATTTAAGTGGGGCTTCATTTGACATGTGAGGCAATGAGGTTTCTTTGTCGGACATAGAAAAAAGCTGATGAAAAACAGAAAATAAATCTGTAATTGTTTCCCCATAACTGATACAATAAGGAGGTATTCAATATTCAAAGCAACAATAAGGATATATCCAATATTATCTAATAAACTAGTACCTATGTTCTATTCAAAAATAAGGAAGGGGACTCATTTAATGGAAGTTCAGAGTAACATTGAAATGTTAAAATCAATTATCACAGTTCTCTAGCAATAAATATGAAAAGAGTCAAAGAGAAAAACTAACCTTAACTTAGCCAACCAAAAGGAGATTAATCAGCAAGATTATATTCAGTCTATCTCCAGGAAACATTTGGGATGGCTTATATAACATAAAACCTTAACAACTGAAGTTATTTAACTTCCTTCCCCAGAAAAATAAAAAGGAGCAAGTGGGCATACATTTCACAGAATTCATTTACTTTCACTAATTACACAACCTAGTTCTAAGGTCCTGGCAGCTGGGTTATCTTTCTTGTTGAATCAAGAGAAACATACTTATTTGCTGACATAGAAAACTTATTTTCTCTGGACCTAAATAAAATATTTGTTTGGCTCAAATAAAGGATACACAGAAACATTGCAAATGATGTTAACTGTAGGTCTGTGAATTACATAGAACTTACTCAAGATAAGCACTTTTAATTAACATTCTTCAATGAATGCTAGTGACAAAATATAACCTGGCTTTTCAAACAATAGGATGTGAGTAAAATTTACAAAGCCCATGGCATAGTCCTGACTTATAGTTATCAATGAATAGCTAGTAACTACAATTTTTTAATATGGTGAAGATAATTTCGACATAGTAAAAATTAGAAATGTTGCTTTCAGATGAGCTTACTAATACAGATACAGTTTAAAGAACCTAGTAATTACTAACAATCAAACTATTATGTGACCTTTAAGTCATGATTCAGATTAAAAAGTGCTATGAAAAATAGCTGGAGACAATTAAGAAAGTTTTAATATCAACCGAATATTAGATAATGGGGAATATCTGAGTTTTCTTAAGTATAATACATGTAGCTATATAGAAGAATATTTATATTCTTAGGAGATGTATGCTGAGTATTTGGGGGAGAAATACACCTGTAATTTATATTAAAATGGTTAAGTAAAAACACAGATGGATAAACACATATATAGATAAAGCCAGTATGGAAAATTGTAATAATTGAACCAGATGTTGCGTAGCTGGGTATTCATTGTACTCTTCTTCCAACTTTTCATTATAAATATTTTCAACATATAGAAAAGCCAAAGAGTGTTTGCAGTGAATAATTAATTAGCAGCTGTCTCAGGCATACTTTTGATGTAATACTGTCAATTCACGATTCAATTGTTTGGCAAGTGTTGGGAGCACCAATAAGGTCTAGTAGCTTTCAGGGAGGTTTCATGTGCTTTAGATGCCAGAAACCCTGGAATTAGAGCTGACATCCTGTCATGAAAATGCAAGTGCCTACCTTACATCCTGCTACTTCCAAGCCGATGGGGAAGCCAGGCCTAGTGCTGGTGCTGCCAAAATTCTTCTCAAAATACAGAAAGATTTTTTTTTATTTAAGTGTTTAGATCCATCTGGTTTCTTAGACACGTACTTGCTAAGGCCTTAGAGTTCAACACACAAGATGGATTTTTGACCTCATAAATGTTAAAGTTATTGACGACAGTCACTTCGGTTATAAAATAACCTGTCTGACCCTGGTGCCTGGCTTTTAAGGAGGCATCCTGACAAGTCACCCAAAATGAGTCACCTCCAACTTATAAGATGACTGAGGTGATACAACTTACACCAAAGATTTTTAATTGGTATTTTATATTGACTTTTAGGCATTATCTGGTTAAATGGGAAAAGCCTGATGAACACATTGGTTTTGATCTTAATAGAACTAATGCAAAACCAGTGATATGGTCACATGCCTCTAACAGCTACCTCCACTTTATTGTAATAGAATAATAGAACCACAACCATAGCTTTATCTACCATAAGGTCTTCATCTACTCCCACTGGTTTTGAAACTGGTAACAGGAAACGGCCTTTGACAAAGCATTCCTGGCACAGACACTGCACTAGGATTATTCAACCTGAGTCAGACCATCATTAAAAGGACCAAAAGCTATAAAGACAGCACTAATACATAAGTCAAAGTCTCACATAGTTTTTAACCAAAAGTTTTCTTAGCTGAAATCACTGTAAGGCAAGGCTTTCCCTATGTTCAAAGCCCCCTGAAATTCCCCCATTAGAGCCTCACCGTTCTTCATTGCAGTGACCAACGTGCTCATCTATCTCAGACAATCAGGCTGTGTGAGGCTAGGTAATCTCTTATGAGTGTTTTCTCAACACTTAGTACAATGTGTATGCTTGTTAATACTGCAGCTGTTTCCTGAATTAACTTATTCAAGGAATTTGAATAGAGTGTTATTGACTTCTTACATTTGAGGGGTGAACAGAAATTGCCGTATGGTGGCTGGGCTCAGGCAAAATTATATAAAGATCAGGGTAGATGCGGCTGGGCATGGTGGCTCATGCACGCCTGTAATCCCAGCCCTTTGGGAGGCCGAGGCGGGTGGATCATCTGAGGTCAGGAGTTCGAGACCAGCCTGGCCAACATGGCAAAACTCTGTCTCAACTAAAAATACAAAAATTACCCAGGCATGGTGGTGCACGCCTGTAATCCCAGCTACTAGCAAGGCTGAGGAAGGAGAATAGCTTGAACCCAGGGGGTGGAAGTTGCAGTGAGCCTAGATGGCGCCACTGCACTCCAGCCTGTGCGAAAGGAGTGAGACTCCATATCAAAAAAAAAAAAAGATCAAGGTAGATGCAAGGCAAGGTGATCATGTTCACCCTGGTCTAAAATTTCTGTCTTCCAATCACAGCAACTAACATTTATTGCAACCTTACAATGCGCTAGAGACTAATGCTAAATGCCTTACTTGTGTGGTATTTTACCATTAGAGAAACCCATGAAATAATGACTACTAATTAGATGATGAAAAGCTATTGTGACTACATAAAAGGGCTCTTCTGAGTCCTACAAATTTCCATGAATAAATACCCCTACCCAGAGAATTTGTATTCCCATGTAGATCTTACAAATGAAGACTTGGCAGGACTACGGTCAGTCCTAGCACTTGGCTCTCTTCAAATGGTCCTCAAGCATTCAAAAGGCTGTCACATTGATTCCAGAATATGCATGACTAGAAATGTATATAAAACAAACGATTCTAATTTAAAAACCTTGTATCAAGTTCCAGCTCACACCATGTGCTACTCTTTAGGAAACAGAGGCAGCATGGTAGAATTGTGGGGATATTCAAGCGTGGGCATTAATGACTATCACCTATGACAACAACACATTACTGCAAAGAAATTGAGTACATTCCATGCATGTTAACAGTCCAGGAAGCACCTGTCTATTACAGGTTGAGTTTACAATGAGTATAGAAATACTTAACCTATAGGAAGTGTGTAGGGAAGGAAGCCAATGCATGTGTCATCAAATTATGTAGAATTAAAAGGTAAGTCTCTATACCTTGGAAATTTCTCTGGAATAGACTCAACTCACTCCTTGGTGGTGACATATAAAGCCAGTAAATGAGTAACAATTTCTTTACTCAGCCCAATCAAGAGTGGGACCAAGACAGTCAGAGTTGCCATACTTTGTTATAGAGGAGAAGGAGAAGAAAAAGAAGAGAGGAGAAAGGGAACATAGTGGTACTGTATTACAGTAGTAATCTCACACAGATGTGGTTTACTTACCTTCGTCAAGGCTTGTCCTAAAAGATTCTCAAATGCTTTCAAATTAAGATGGGGACCATTATAGTAGGGGTTGCTTTGTGCTTTTCTTCCCAGCCAGTACAATGTTATCAAAACCTTAAAAAAAAAATCCATGAACAACTATCAGTCTACTAGCAACCAATTGCAAGCTCAAATGTAGGTGAGTACTATAGATAAATGATAGCACATATGACTCTATGGTTGAAAAGGAGACCTTTTTTAAGTTTATGGGAAAGGGGAAAGTCATTAAAAATCTTAATTTTTCTTCCTAAATTCTCCTGTGTCTGAGCAAGTTCTTAGACCAAAAGTCCAGACTCCAAAAGGCATTCATTCATATACTCTACTAGCATATATGAAAAGGAAAAAAATAAGAGAAAACACAAATGAAACTTCTAAAGTAATCAATATTTTTTCATCAAACTTACAGAATGATCACCTAAACATTAATAATTCTCAGCTTCCTTAATAAGGATATTAAGCTTTTTAAAAATAAAGCTGCAACATTTTTAGATATTCTTTCAATTTGCATAAAATATTGTAAGATGTATGAGTCTACACTGAACAACTACCCGGAGTCCTTAAACATTTAGTGTTCTTCCTTAAAGTCTGAATTGGTAGTTTCCTATTTACTCCCATAAAAATCTGAAAATGTGTTTACTTGCCTTTACCATATTACTAACACATAACAGCTTCCTAAATCTAACCTATCCTCTTATACTACTCAACCCAAATGTTTTTAAATTTAAGTTCCAGGATACATGTGCAGAACGTGCAGGTGTGTTACATAGGTAAATGTGTGCCATGGTGATTTGCTACCAAACTCATCACCTATGTATTAAGCCCCAAATGCATTAGCTATTTATCCTGAGGCTTTCCCTCTCCCATCACCCAACAGGCCCCAGTGTGTGTTGTTCCCCTCCCTGCGTCCATGTGTTCTCATTGTTCAACTCTGGACTACTATGCAGTCATAAAAAAAAAAAATGATCATGTCCTTTGTAGGGACATGGTCAGAGCTGGAAGCCATTATCCTCAGCAAACTAATGCAGGAACAGAAAACCAAATACCACATGCTCTCCCTTATCAGTGGGAGCTGAACAATCTAACCATTTGTTGTAATGCATACATTTAAAGATATTTACTGTTTGTAACTGATTGGTCTGTAGCAAAAAATTAATTAGAAAAGGGATATAGAGTATACTTTTAGATTCACTGCCTTCTTATAGAACATGGAAGTGAAAGCCACTTATAATGCTCCATTAAGGTAAATGTATCTTACATTTTTCACTCTCCTATCAGTCTCTTCTTGCCTGTAAAGAAAGAAAATATCTATTAGGTAATATCTGTGAACCTTAAATTATTAAAAACTCATTTTTATTCTAAAGTTCTATGAATATTAATATCACCTGGAAGTTCAAATCTCTTAGCACTCATATGATCTCCATCAGAGAATTCTTCCATATTCATTGATTTGACAAAAGTATAATGCATTGATTTTCTATATTCATTGACATTCATTAACGCAATCATCAATTTTCTATAAAAAGCAGTGCTTTTTAAAATTTTATTCATTTTAGCCTAATTTTTAAATACATCATATGCAATTTTTGTATTTCCATCTTAATTTTTAAACCCAATGAGGGGCATCAATTTCTTTATGAAAGAAAAACTGGGAAATGGGGGGAAAAAAAACAACAACAACAACCTTAAAAACAGGAAGAAAAATAGAAGCGACTTTGCACTGAGGATTTTTTTCCCATCATTCTTAAGGTCTTTTGTCTAAGTTCCCCAGAGCAAACTGCTCAGAGACCTTGACCCGCAAATGTTGAAAAGTGGCCATTTAAAAAATAGCCATGAACCTCTGCCTGAAGAAACTTCACTGTATTATGTGAATCATGGGTTTTTTGCTTGCCTAAGAAAGGGCATGATATTTATGGAAGAAGTTAAAAAGAGGCAGATGGCACCACAGTGTCAAAGAAGCAACAACATGCTACTTAAGAAAGGGAGGGGTCATCCTAAAAGAACGCACTTCCCCTCATTAGAGACACTTAAGCAGGATCAGTGTAAATTCACAGACTTGTAGGAGCCTGAGTGAGAAAACTTCTAAGTGGCCTGTCCAGTCTAACAGCACAGTCATGTCTTTGTAAAATAAAATACACACATCTATATATGTATGTAGAAGATATCAACATAAAACACATGCATATTCATATATACAAAGAGAAAGAAACAGGAGAGTGTGAGTACACAGAGACAAATTTTTAACTTAGCTTTCAAAGAATCAACAAGACAACTATGACCATTCCTTTCCAGAAAACAAACATGTACTGAAATGAACCTAAGAATAGCATGCACCTCTCACGCACCTCCCAAAAGACATCTCAACAATAAAATTCATTAACTCTCACACTACTGGTAGAAATGTAAATTGGTATAACTACTTAAACTCTTAAGCCACTTGGTAATATCTATTCAAGCGAAATACAATGATATTCTATGACCTAATAATTCCATTCCTAGGTATGCATCCAACATGAATGCTTATATATGTTATATATGAAAAGGTTTATCACAGCACTATTCATCACAATAAAAACTGGAAGCAGTGTAGATGTCTTTAACATTGTAATAGTAAATTATGGCATATCCACATAATGAATTATTACATGGCAACAAAAATAAACAACCTTCAACTACATTCAACCACAGATTCAACCTCTCAAACAAGAGAAAGAAAAAGAAGCCAAATGCAGAAGAGAACAGGTTGTATTATTCCATTCATATAAAGTGCAAAGACAAGCTAAATAGCAATACGCTGCTAGAAGTCAGGATGGTGTTTACCCCTGTGGAAAGGGAATGACAGAAGAGATTGGAAGAGGATGGGGGCCTCTAGGATGCCAATAATTTGTACTTCGATCTGGAAGCGGTTTACTTAAGTGCACTCAATTTTCAAAAAGTATTTAAGTTGTACATTTATAATATGTATACTTTTCTGTATATTATCCTTCAAAAAAGTAAACAAGTAGAAAAAATTCCACAGCACAAGTGATCAAACCATAGCTTATCTCTTGAGTAAAAAGAAAATCCTCTTATAAAAATCTACAGCACTTTAACTTGGAAGTAGTAAGTGGGGAAAGTCACTAGAAACTGACAATAAAATATAGCAGAGTTGTAAATATATAGCCCTTTTTTGGACTAATAACCAACATACACAAGTCAAACATTAAATTAGCCAAAGCACAAAAGAACCATCAACACCCAGACGAAGAATGCACTCGGCTGATCATCCTTCTACTTTGGATCTGCCTCAGACTCAAGACAGAAGGAGAAACACAGCTCTCTTGAACCCTTGACCTCCTTTCTACAGCCCTCAATAAAGGTTTCAGATCCAATACACTCATTTGCTTTTCACTTTTTACCATGATAAAACAGTCACTGGAAATAGAAGGGATGGCCTATTCTGTGATAAACGCAGTAAGCAGCGACCTTCGCATTATTACCTTTTACTCACTTTACATTCCCTTCTAAATGTGAGCATTTATAACACGCTCTTGGACATGATACATAGGCCAGCCATATTAGGGTCCTATCTCTGAAATGCAATGCCAGGAATTCAAGTAGTCAATGATTTGCTGGAGGAAACAGAGTTCACTCTCTCACAAACAAATGCATCCCACTGCATGGAAGTCAGTAACCAAGCAGCTCCTTTGCCTGTCATGTGGCCACAGGGCATAACCCTAACTCCTTTAAAATAGAACTACTGCAATGGCGGAGGGAAGCTCACAGTAACACAGATAACACGCACACTCTATGATCCAGCCAACCTACTGCACAAAACATCAGAATGAAATCAAAGACAGCCTTAGCTTCAAAGTTGGATAATTCTTCCATAACAAATATTTCCAAAGTTGACATGGTCTGATACCATGTTTAAGTACATGGGCTTTGGAGTCAGATCTGGATCTCACTGTGTTCATCTGGCAAATTACTTGACTCTCATAGCTTTGGTTTCCTTCTGGAAAAAGTAGGAATAATGCCCTTCTAATCTTCAGTGGATTAGAAGGAAATGTACATATTTACTTAGCAGAGTCCCTAGCCTCATGGTGAAGTGTTCACCAAGAAACAGGCCAGGCACAGTGGTTCATTCCTGTAATCCCAACACTTTGGAATGCCAAGATGGGAGGATCGCTTGAGTCCAGGAGCTTAAGATCAGCCTGGAAAACAGCACGACCCTGTCTCTTAAACAATGTAAAAATTAGCTAGGCATAGTAGCACATGCCTATAGTTCCAGCGACTTGGGAGGCTGAGGGCGGAAGGATCTCTTGAACCCAGGAATTCAAGCCTGCAGTGAACTGTGACCACACCACTGCACTCCAGCCTGGGTGACAATAATTGAAGTTAGAATATCAAATCAAGGGTATAAGCATTTCTTAATATATATTGCCAAACTGTTTTTCAAAGGGCTGTGCCA